>WYDI02040575.1:0-73478 GCA_009867235.2 Psittacus erithacus
CCCTGGTGGTGTTCAAGGCTGGGTTGGACAGAGCCTTGGGTGACATGGTTTAGTGTGAGGTGTCCCTGCCCATGGCAAGGGGGCTTGAACCTGATGATCTTCAGGGCCTTTCCAACCCTAACTATTCTATGATTCTATATTGTGGTCCTAGCTTGCCCCATTCCTCCCAAATCCCTCCCTGGCAGTACCTCTGCATGTGTTGTTCCTTCTTCTCTGTGCAGCCCAGCAGTGTATGGAAGCACGTCTCAGAAACTGATCCTATCTCAGGTGCTCGGGATGGCGAGAAACAGCCACAGCAAACTGAACTGTGTGGATGGTGTGAGGAGACAACTCTCTATGGCTGGCTGTGCAGGGAGTGCTTCCAGCACTGTACCAAATGCTGGCCTTGAGATCAAGTCCCTCCAGAGCTGCATCATCATCTCAGTGTGATTTCATCCCCTACTGTACTACCCAGCACGGCATTTCATCCACTGGCTCCCTCCCAGGTTTCTCTGGTGCAATGTTTATCTGGATTTCCCTTGCAGAGAGAGATCTCTTCCTCTTCCTTGTATTTCTTGGGATGTTTGGTGGCAGGCATGCAGGGTGGTCCACTGCCTCGCCTCCACTTGGAAGGAGGGTAGTGAGGGATGGATGCGGCCAAGCTGGTGCAACAGCTGCTTGGTGATGTCTTCATATGGGTCCATCCTGAGCCTCTCTGGACATTGTGCTCCTGGATCTGGGGCAGGATCCAAGCTCCCAGGACAATTCTGCTGCCCACCCAGCCACAGGGCCTGTCTCTGGCTAAGGCTGCTGCATCACGCTTTGCTTTTATCTGGCTTCTCTTCTCCAAGACGTTCACACCCAGAAATCCAGAGCTGTGCCTTGTAATGAACATGCTGCTGGTGAAACGCAGCTCAGCTGCTCTGTATTTAAATATGATGGGGTCTCATTATGCACCTAATGTCTGGGTGTATAAACAATGCACAAACTGTACTGGCATTGCCAAGAACATTTTCCAGGTCATGCCATGTCTAGGGTCATTTCACTCCTTTTCATCACCCCCTTTAGACCAAAAATGCTTAAAGCTTTAACTTTGATGCCAAATTGTAAATAGCATTAATTTAACCTGAAATTTAAAGCCAGTGTTTCCATGCTCCAGAGGCAGGGTCTCCCTGGCCCTTTGCTACCATACAGCTAGCAACAAAAATTTTAATCTTATAAGCTATGGTTGACTAAACTTCTACCGGGTCTATTAGATACTATTTGATTTAGAGTAGTAAAAAAAAAAATATATATATATATATATTTAAAGATACACTGCTTTCCTATATCCCTTTGTATTTTTTCACAGCTCTTTACACATGCTTAGACTTTATATTCAGAAGACAGGTTCAGAGGTTTTTTTTTCCTGTGTGGAAGAAACTGATCCTTGCACTTCATAAAAGCCGACACTGTCTACTCTTGATTTAAGTTGTATGACTTCTTTTAAACAGGTAAAAACAAAGCTGTTGTTACCTAAATTGCTGAACTACAATTTAGGAGGAAATTTCCAGCATTAATTGCTAACATCAAATGTAAACAGTTTTTTACAGAGAGTGAGCTAGGTTGAAAAATTACTTGTGTTGTTTCCCAGTTTGAGACCTCTGCGTTAAAGCGGCCTGGTTTTGTGGATAGACACTGTTTTCTACAAAATCCAGCTATGCTGAAGGGTGATCTCAAATCAATAGTCCTTTGTGAAAAGTCTTGTCCACTGGGCATCACCTGTGTTCCGCACACATCTGCAGACGAAACTGTTGTCTACAGAGCAGGGTGTCTTTGCACAGATCTCCTCATGCTTGCTGTCAAAAACTTGATGCAGGATCTACCAGAGAAGTCCTGAGTGATGTTATTCCTCTGCAGGCGCCTTGGACAGTTAAGCCACTGCAACACTCATGAAAATCTTGTTGCTCAGGGTGCATTTGAATTCTGCTCCTCAGAACTATCTTGGCAGCGAGTTTCTATTTTTAAAATGTTTCCTCCCTCTGTCTAGTGCGGCGTTGCCATCTGGAGAAGAAATCTGATATTTATTGTTGTTCTTGGAGTTCCACCTCCTGGAGTCCTGGGAACACTGCAGACCTCAGCTTTCAGTGCATAAAAGATACGTTTCCAGCACTGACAGGTGAAGGAAGACCAGAAAACCACTGTGAAGCTGCAAAAAGCAAATTGAAACAAGCCCCTGTATTGCAGGAGTCTTTTTGAACTGCCAATCTAGACATTTTTTCAAACTTGTCTCATGGCTTTTCAGCCATGGGCAGTCATTTATGACTCCTGCTAAAAATCTCTGCCAAAAGGGAGAAAGACATAAACACGCTGTGGAGGCCAGGCTTTCATCATACTGCTAAGTTTAAGGAATACAAAGTGAAACTGCAGTGCCAAGAAAGTGCATCGCATCAGGCCTTGCTGAGGGTGTTGTGGTGGTAACTCAGCCCCAGGACATCCTGTCTCAGTACGATAGGAGGTGGAGCTGGATGGAGAGTCCCTGGTTCTCAACAAGGGGCACATCATAGCTCAGTGTTTGGCACAGAATAGAGCTCAGCAAGACTTGCTGGTACCGCAGGAAGGGGTGAAGCATTTTGCATACCCGGGCAAAATGGATTTGCTGGAGCTGACCCAAGTTGACTGTGACTGTAGCATAGGTGGTGTATGTGATTCTCCTGTGTTCCCCGGTATCCAGACCACAAACCAGTCATGTTCTCAGATGGTGCAGTAAAACTCATGCGAGCAAGGATGTGACCATTATCCTGCTTTTGTCCTGCATTTAAATCATGTATAAAATTGTTAATGGTAAATTGTGTTGAGGGTTGGCTGTAATGGAGGACTGGTTAGTGTGTCTTGCTTGTAACTTCCTCTCAAAAATGTCTTCATGGTGTCACCATTTTGGTACCCACATGTATTCAAGGGATAAAATTAGATACTCATATGTAGGTCTCACCATTGTGATGACTACTTACTCTCCTCCTCTCTCCTCTTTGAAAGGTATTCAGGAATCTCCAGTACCAAATGGCCATTCTCTCCCAGGCAGAGATTTTCTTCGGAAACAGATGCGAGGAGACCTTTTCACCCAGCAGCAGCTGGAAGTGTTGGATCGAGTCTTCGAGAGGCAACATTATTCTGACATTTTCACAACAACTGAGCCCATCAAACCAGAGCAGGTACTACCACAAATGTTCAACATTTTCCAGATACACTTTTTCCTGGCAGAGGTCTATTTGGTGGACATCACCACATGTGTCTCAGGAGTGTCAGCAGAAGAACACGGATAAACATGTGTTGTGTCAAGATCTTCTCAGCTAAGTTCCTCTCAGCCGAGAGCATATTAGACATAAATACTGAGTTTTGAAAAATGAAGGAAAACACTTGTTGTGTAAACATTAGCAAGTGTTTGGATATGAAATTACACCTGATCTGGACCAGTTACATTAAGTGAGTCCTTAAAGAATATCATGTCTTCTGATGCTTTTGTAAAATCAAAAGCAGGCCCTGCAGGTAGCAAGGAGAAGACATGCAAATCCCAGTGTCTAATTTTGGTTCCTAGTTACATGATTGTGCACACAAATTAGATTTTTGTATCCAGAAATGGCTTATTATGCATGTAATTGGCCATTTGCTGAGAGAAACACCCAATTAGTATTGAAGGTAAATTAGTTGCACCTATAGATTAGCAGTGTGTTTGAGAAGGACTTGGCACTATTTTTTTTGGAAAGTTCCATTTTTGCAGGCGCAATACAGAAGCACATGCAAAAACTGATGAGCTATGACTCTCTATGTTCTCCTTGGGCAGCAGCCTTTAATTTAGTTGCTGAGAAGGAGGTAGAAATGAATATATTGCTGTCAGAACCAGCATAGGTCTAGCTGGCTACTTAATGAAATATCTGGTCATTAATCTTCAGTGTTAATATTAGACCTGCTTTTTAGCAAGGTGGATGGACTTCCTAAACTGCAACCACTGATTTCCCTTGGAGGAACGTGTACATTTGAGGGTCACTGGAGATAATCTCATGACAGCTAGCTACCATCATGGCCTCAGCTAAGGAATGTATTGGTATCAATTAAAAAAAAAAAATAAAAATTACTTATGCTGAAAGTCATATGGTAGAACAGAAATTCCTCATGCCTTTAAGCTCACATCTGTCACTTGTTATTTCATTCATAGAGCCATTTGCTTTTCACCAGCTTCTGCTGGTTTTGTGGTTTCCCTCTTTTATATTTGCTAAGAAACTCCGCAGAGCTGAACTCAAGATGGGAAAAGATAGGAGAGTTGCTGAAGTTAATTTGGGGTTTTTTTGGTTAGGAAAGCCAAACATGCATTGCCTCCGGAAGGTGAAATGGCCTCCACGTACCACTAGATGGTGGTTATCCTATCCGAGCTCGGGCGATACTGGAGAGGACTGGCACTGCCTTCACTCCCGCACTTGGAAGTCGTGTGGTGTTAGATCTGTCCCTGTGAAACTTTCACATGCCAAAAAAAATCCTTACAAAGAGAGCAGTGAAAGAAGAGGATAGTTTATTCGTTTCTATTCGTTTCTCTGAAGTCTCTGAGTGATGCAGGACTGTCTTTCAGTCCATCAGTGAGCGAACATTTACACAGAGAAGCTTTTACTGGTTTAACAGGAAGAATGGGAGAACTGAATGAGGATGTTGCTGAAATATCATCCTGATTATCAAATTCGGGATCTTCAGCTGTTGGTGGAGCAAGAAGCTTCCTGGGTCCAGGAAGTGACAAGAATGCCCAGCTGTGACAAGAATGCCTGTGCAGCCAAATCATTAAGATTGGAGATACACAGCTATTAATTTGATTAACAGGGTACTCTCTGTATGCTCTGGGAAGTCAGATGTTGAGAAATGTGATACTATGACCTACTAAAGGTGTTGAGCAGAGCTGCCTTGCCTGGTTAAGGACTTGTGGCTGTTTGGGGTTGGCTTCTGCTTTTTGATGGCATGTAAAGCTTTCAACATGAAAGTATGTGTTCTGTGTGAACCAGCCCTGGTTCACAATGATGTGGTATGAACTCCACCCCTTATTTGAGGCAGTCATGTTTTACCTCTTTGGTGAATTAAGCAAAGCTGTCACAATACTTAACCACAGTGGAGAAGCTGTCTGGATCAATTAGTAAGGCCAAAGAAATCAATGAGAAAGAAAACACTGAGCACATAATGATGCGATTTGGAACACCAGTTTTGTCCCTGAAATAGATTGTTGTAGTAAATCGAGACTTCCAGAGTGCTGCTGAACCCAGAAGTGGTGCTTTAGGAGCTGAGTCAGCAGTATGGAGTACTGAGCTATTTCTGTGGAGGAAAATAAGGAAAATATGATCCTCCCCATAAAGATGAGATGTGGTGAGAAGTCTAGTAGGAGCTTTTGACCTACTGCATATCTGCTTTCTTAGAAATTTGGTCCAGCAGGAGCCAGTTGAGTTACTGATAATTTTACTTGGGCACAAAAATTTGATGCCTATGTGCTGTTCATCTGAGGAGAGCTCCAGGTATTTTATTGGAAGAACTGCCATTCTCTAGACACGGAAGTTCTATTTTCTCCCTGTTTGGCATTTCTTTTCTAAGTCTTCCTCCTTGCTTGTGTGCTGGGAACAGTCCCTTGGCAATGACAAGCTATGGGAAGGAAGGACAGATTCCTCCTACATAGCAAAGAACTTGCAGCCTCAGCATGCTTGGCCCCTGGATGAAGGTTAGCCCCAAAGTCCTCCTGATGCATTTTCTGGGCAAAATTTAGGCTTAGAAAGTGTGCTGTTGGAAAGTGTACACTGAACCTCATACAAGCAGACAAGTTTGATGTGTTGTGTGGGACTGCCAAACCTTTCACTTTAAGTGCTTCCAATCTATTTCCTTTACTTTTCCATTTTTACTGTTTCCCTCAGTTCATCTGCATGAAATGGAGACTCATGAGTTTTTTCTCACCTCAAAATATTTTGTGTTCTTGGAAAGTATCATCTGAGTTTTCATATCCGCTGTAAACTGTGCTTTCTATAGAGGGACTCACCGGGAATGAATACTTGTCATCAGGGAAGGGCTCATACAACAGTGGGGGAGAAAGCAATCACTGGACAGTGACAGAAAATTAATTATCAGACAGTCCTTTGTTCAGAAACAGTGCCCATTGCATGCACTGGGTGAGGCAGGGATCCCATCACCAAAATGGGTTTGTATAATTAACTACCTGGAGAAAAGAAGGCTCTGGGGAGGCTTTGGAGCAGCTTTCAGTGCCTAAAAGGGTGGTAAGAAAGCTGGAGAGAGGCTTTTGACAAGGGTCTGTAGGGACAGGACAAGGGGGAATGGCTTCAAGCTGAAAGAGGGGAGATTTAGTTTAGACCTTGGGAAGAAGTTCTTCCCTGAGAGAGTGGTGAGTTCCTGGCACAGGTTGCCCAGGGAAGCTGTGGCTGCCCCATCCCTGGCAGCGTTCAAGGCCAGGCTGGACACAGGGGCTTGGAGCAACCTGGTCTAGTGGAAGGTGTCCCTGCCCATGGCAGATGGTTGGAACTGGATGAGCTTTAAGGCCTCTTCCAGCCCCAACCAGCCTGGGATTCTATGATTCTACAACTGTGTATGTTAGGGGGGGCAAGTGAGGCATCTCCTATTACGTGCCTCATTTTGTAACCTGGAACCCAGCGGTGCAGCTGCACATGTGTGGGTATGTACTCTGCAGCACAGATGTGCGATACCTGCGCTTGTAGAGCGCAAGAAACTTTGGATGGCAGGTGAAGTCCTGCAGCTGGGAGCCAGGGAGCCTGAGGGCTGGCTGCGCAAATGTAGTCAAGCCCTCTCGTGTCTATGTTCTGAGCAAGTAACCAAGGCATAAAGTCAGTACTTTAAAAGCACCCTGGCCTGCTTTTCCCTGACAGAACTCTGCTATAAACATGAATTCTTGTGTAAAATGAATGTCTTTCCCTAATGTTTATGTGCTTTTGTGCTCATTTTTTTTTGCAAACAGCCCATGATTGATTTGCCCTGGCTGCAAATGCTCATGGAAAACTGATTTTACATATTTGTGGGCATGGGTTTGGAAATGCACATAGCAGTGTGATTACAACACCACTGTTGTACCACTTTTCTGCTCAGGGCTTCTGGCCACCAGCACTGTGCAGCTCTTTCACCAGCTGGAACAAAGTCCATGTCTTCAATGTCACATAATCCTCAGGTCTTGGAGAAGGAAAGCCTTCACAGCATCTGCCTCCTGGGCTGGCAGCGGTTTCTGTTCTCCTCTCCATGCCTCTTGGGTCGTGTTTAAATGGATCCTGCTGCTCCCTGTTTTGTTTGCTCCAGCGCAGTCCTCCTGCCCACAGGAAGGGCTGTTTGTGCTAGCACAAATGTGCTACAGACAGCACATTCCACATCCAGGCTTCCCTCAGAGCAAAGCTGTACTGACACAAGAAGCCTGCCCTGGCATTGTGCTGTATGGCTATGTCCATGGCAGAGAAGATACTCCAGCCTGGCCCCTCTCATAGGCAAAACCCCACTGTTTGTGATCACTGCACCAACAATTCAGATTTTATCTAGAATTGGCACTCATCCTGCGCCCTTCCTATGAACAGAGTTGCTACATTGAGTGGGCTGATTTTCTAGTCGTAGTCCATTAGAAGAATCCAGCCGGGGGAACCAGAGGTGCCGGCTGTACCTAGCAAATCGAGGGTTTGGATTGCTGAGGCTGACTGTCCTTTGGTGGCTTCCCACAATCCAACCAGAAGGATGGAGGATGGAGCTACCTGGGGAAGCTGTTCTGGGCAGGCCCAGCCCATAGCACTGACAGTGTGAAATGTGGACTCAAATGCATTCATCAGCTAAAACATGGACAGTAGATGTGCCTGAAGATTGAGACCCAGGAAACAGCTGTGATCCAGAGGACTTCAGGCCTGGGAGGGTGGATAGGTGCATTAAAGCCCCATCAAAGTGAGTATGGGTGAAGCCTGGTGCTTGCAGACCAGCATGCTTTTTGTCACTGTGAGAGTGTGGGACTAAAGCCTCTAAGGGGAAGACTGGGATGAAGGATCTGCAGAAGGATCAGCTCAACAGGAGAAGCAGTACATTAATTTCCCCAGAATAAAGAAGAGAATTGTTTATGCTGGATTTCTGTCCACAACAGAAGTGGATTCTCTTGTATTTTCAGCTTCACATACGGGCCCAATCGAATACTCATTGAAGCCAAAAGGAATATTTCTATTGACTTCAATAGACTTTAGATCAGGACCATAATGAGGCATAACATGATGTGACCAGATTCAACACTAGGTAGGTCACTGACTTAAAACAGAACTGCTTGCCACTAATAGCAGATAATTCCAGGCCCTTGCTCATGCATTCCCATTATTTTAGCTAGAACTAAACTGAGTACCTGTTCTTGGATTAATTTCTGGATAAAATGTCAATATTCTGGGCTGAGGTACAAACCAGTGACCTGGCAAACATATAGTAGTATATATATTCTTGGCATGCAGTGTGAATAAGTCTGAATCTGAAGCATAGGCAAGTGAAATTTGGATAGCTAATTAACTCTTCAAATTTCTAATAAATTGGAAGAATTGCAGGAAGCTGAAACCTGATTGTCCTCGGTTTCAGAGATAGTTACAGTGAAGGTCTTCTCTGAACTGACTGAAAGAGGGGCTTAAATTCCATTTGAAAATCTTTAGATTTTACTTCCTGTCCAAGTATGCTTCAGCTCTGAAAGAGGAATGTTGATTTTTCACTGTAAGGAGCTGTATTGGGTGGTGTGTTTGCAGGAGTGCTGCTCCTGAGAGCTCAGAAGTGCGCAGTCCTCCTAAGAAGGTTTGATCTTCAGGAATAACAGAGAAAGTCCTAGTTAAAGTCCAAAAGTGTGACCCATCTGTCCGTTTTAAATGTGCGAAGAGTATTCTCAAAATGCAGTTACCGGAGAAGCAGAAGGAAGGAATAAACTGCAGGACCATATGATTGGTCCAGGTCGCTGGAGTGTGGATAATACGGTTATTCCTGAAGAACACGACCTTTGGATGGACAAAGGCTGCTGAGCATCTTCAGATAATCTGACACTTGCAATGAGAAATGCAGGGTTGATATTTGCTTGTGTTTGCCCAAAACTTTATGTTGTCCAGTAACAAAACTATGCAACTGACTGATGGCCATATTTGAATGTCCGGAGTCTTGATCTGCCACCTGCAGAAGTGATTTGAGCATGTAAATGCTTGTGTGGCTTGTGTGACAGGTGAAAGAAGAGCAAGGTAAAAAGGAAAACAAAACAACAGCATATGGCTCAACAAATGGACATAAACACTAAAACTGAGAAAGATAAGCAAGAAAAGGAAGAGGCAAAGTGGAGTTCAGCATTGACCTGCCAGCTCTGCAGACAGGTCCCTGAATGCAGGCGGGAGTCCGGGAGGCAGACCTGGGCTCAGCACCTCAAGCCATGCCAAATGCACCCGCATACCCGCTGGGGTGGTGGGGGGTGTATGTGGCGATCAGGGTACTGAGCCCAGGAGAGGCAGGTTTTCCTGTCTGGCTGCCTGAATGATCACCCTTGCTCCAGTGCTGGGAGCCTCTCTACCTGCAGAAATAGGCAGGGAAGGGCAAATGTCAGCAGTGCAATGAGGAGCAGAGAGCTAGGGTGTTCCTGTGGTTTTTACAGCTGTGCTTCTTCCAACTGAAACATCATCTGGTCCGGTGTGTGGCTTTATTGGTGGGAGGAAAAAAAAAATCCAGCTTAAAAATCCACCCTAAGAGAGCACATCAGGAGAGGAAAAACCTTCCCATATTTACTCTCAGTAGACTATTAAACAACACCAGGCTATTAATTTGGCTTTTGAGTCTTCACTAAAGCCCATAAAAGTGCACAGTTGTCAAATGGAGTTCATTTTAATTTCCCTTCAATCACAGTAAATTATTCAGGTGATAAATCAGCTGGGGCAGCCTCCTGGCTATAATAGAAACCCTAATTCCTGGCTAATTATCCAGCCCATTGCTGCCAGCAGATCAATACCTCCACCAAATGGAAAGGGCGCGGGGTCCGGGCAGGCAGGGTGGTGGAGGGATGGCAGCTGGGAGTACGGGTGCCCATGACCCCCGCCCTGTGCGGGGGCTGTGGGGGGTTAGGCTGTGCAGAGATCCCTCCTTCTCACACTGCTGGAGGGAATGCATCCCCTCCAGGACAGCAACCTGGGTGAGGGCAGTCATGATGCAGCGCCTTCACTTCTTGCTTCGTGGAGTGGGAGCAGGGTGTGGTGCCTGCTGGAGGCTGGAGGTGGTTTTGGCACTGTCCTCCTCTGGGTTGACCCTGCTGTGCTCTTGCCACTTAGTGGGACGCAGCCCTGGCCTTTTGCTGCAATTTTTCTGTTGTTTCCTGAGTGTGGGACTTTGCTGCTCATGGGCAAGAAAAGCCAACGCAGCGTGCTTGAGTGGTAGGAATGGGCTGCTGGCCTCCTAGGGGACAGGCATGTGTGCCTTAGAGAGGGCCTTGCTCCTCGTGCTGCCCATCTCTGCCAGCTGGTGGTCAAAACTGGGACTGACTGTGAAAGTCTCCTTTGAGGGAGTCAGAGGCTACTCAGAAGTACATCTTATGCTGGCGATGTTTTTTCTTACTGAGTAAAATTTAAAGAGGTGTAAGAAAGACTGAAGAGGGCCAGTGCTGAGCCGTAACACAGGGCATTTCACTGGGAAGTAGCAGCCGCTCTTTGGAGGTGGCAGTTGCACTTACCCGCATCTCCCTGCATGGGGTGGATAGAGAGTTGCTCTACGCACAAAGCCCTTCGAGACCTGAGACGATGCTGCCGATCACAGCCTCTGGCTCACAGAAAGCCATCAGCTCCCTGTGAAATAGCAGATTATTTTACTGGGGTGGTGGATAGAGCTTCTCCATCTGCCAGGAGCCCCTGGATGCTCTGGAGAGCTCAGAGCTCTGACTTGCCATTGGTTCTGGAAGCTGAGCCTTCAGCATGTAAGACTTCATGTAGGATAACTGTTCCTGTTCACCATCACTGAGATTGTCACTCATTTGCACTACTGTGGTAGCAGGAGACAGCACACGGCTAAAGGCATTGTGCAGTGTTAGGGGAAGAGCAATGCCTCCAAAGGTCATGCTGTCTGGATGGAGAATACAAGTAATTGCTGAGGAGAGGAAAGTAGTTTCCCTTGCACTGCAGATCAAGTTAGAGGAGCCATATGCAGTGACTTGTCCCTGGTGCTGCAGAGAGGCTGAAGCCTCCTCTGGACAGCCTCTTCTCTGAGCCTTCATCACGCTGCTGGGGCTGGAGAGTGTGTGCACTACCTTCTTCTTTGGCCCTAATCTGTGCTAGGGTCAAGAAGGAGACAAGAATCTTGCCATGGTGTTTCTTCCTGCTGAAAATCAACTTTTATGAGTAGAGAGGTTTTTCTGTTAGAATAGCAGCAGAAAGTACAGTTGCTTGGGCCATTGTCTCCCATTTGCATCCTTGCTGCTCTGCCTCCCTTACAAGTGGTTCTTTGTGTATGAGCTCCTGAAGATTGCATAAAATTCCCTGTGTGTACCAGCTTGTTGTGGCATGTCATGTTGGGTGGTGACAGTCACAGCAGACTCTGTTGTATAACACGTGGTATTGTGTGTGACAGTAGGGCTGTGGTGGAGAGGAGTTTTCTGGGGAAATAGCACAACTGGAGCCATGTATTCTGCTAACCTCTCCCTGCATCAGCATCATCTTTGCAGAGAGCACCCTGCAGCTTTCATGGACACCCTGGGTGTCTGCCTGAACAGGGGCTGAAATAGAAAAGTCTGGTCTTTGAGGAAGCAGAAGTGATGGGAAGAAACCCAGGTGTGATAATGCAAGGGATGCCAACCCTCCTGTCCAGGCAGACTGGGGATTCCCTGCACCCCTGCCTGAGCTCTGTGCCCTTTCCATGGGTCCCTCCCCATGGGAGTGGGTGACAGCTGGCCTTCCCACTTTATTTGGAAGCAATAGGCAGCCCTATGTCAGGGTTTCTCCGGCAAACTTTTCCAGAAGGCAATAGGGAGTGTTTCCAGGGGTCTGCAGTGCCCAGTGTGCAAAGCCCCAGCAGTGCTGCCCTGCCACAGAATAGCTGCTGCTGGAGGACAGAGCTGGTGTTTCACTGCACTGACCCTGCTATGCTGGCAAAGCATGGAGATACTTGTTCTTTAAGGAAACCCACAGCCTATTTCTTTTCCTCCTGGGTCTCTCTGTGTCTACTAGCCTGCGCTAAGTCAGAGCCTCATGAAATGGGCCAAAAAGCAAACAAAACAGAGCCACTGGGCCATGCCTGCTTCTTCCCTTTCCTCCCAGCAGTGTGTGGCCCAATCAGCACAAGGAGACCAAGCTGGGGGAGAGCAGCAGTGCATGACTTTTAGGGATTTCAAGGGTGTTTTTGAAAGACTAGAGCTTTCCTAGTGCCTGTTAGGTTGTTGGAGAAGCCCCAGTGATGGCCTTGGTTTATGCTGGCTGATGCTGCTTCCCTCCAAGTCTGTAGTGTTGGGCTTCCTGGGGCTCATCCCTGCACATGTGCCTTTGTCTGGGGACTGCGTCTGGCTCTGATCGAGCAGACCATGGGTCCATTTCCACACACCCAGAGCAACATTTGTCACCTCCTCCCCTTGGGCCAGCAGAGAGGGAAATCTCAAAATACAGAAGAGACAATACTTTGAGGAATCGCAATGCGCTCCTGGTTTTTAACTCCTTCTTTTTTCCTTCTGACTGCTCTCAGATATGATAACATGTAAAAATACAAATTCCTGAATCAGAGGAGAGGCCAGCTTTGCTGTGTCTGGAGCTTTTTGTCCTTGTCTCTTTGCTCTGTATGGATGCAGTGGCTGATGATTTTAGCCCCTAGCAGGCTCCCCAGGTTGTGCACAGGCTCCTGTGGAGAAGGTGTCACTGAATTTTATCTCAGCACTTTACACCAGCTTTAGACCCAGACCTTAGTTACAAGAAACCAAGTGCTGCAAAGGCAGTGGGTGATCTTCAGAAGACTTGCCACAGCTTCTGTAAGTGTGGTACAGAGGTGAGAAATTTAAGAAAAGCTTTCACCTCTTGCTGTCTTGCCAGATACGTCCACATTTCCTGGCAATCTGTGAGCTTTGAGTACTTGTGTCTCTTTGTTCATTATGTTTTTTGTGAATAAATAGATGTTGTTTTTTTTTTTTTTCATTTTAGAGAAATAAGCCAATTCTATTACATCAACATGTTTTAAATAAAACCCCACATCTTTGTTTTCAGACAGCTAATGGACATCCTGTCATTACAGAAAAAGTCACAGACAGTAGCCACTCAAAACAGTGGGCTATTCCCAAGCTGAAGGAGAGCAGTGATTTACTGGCCACCCATCAGATTTTCAATATCACATTAAAGTGTAATATATGAGTAAGATGGCTACAATTATAATTGCTCAGGTAGCCTTTTTGTCTTTGAAAAATAATAGGGAAGTCATTCATGCACTTTACAGTGTGTATGTATGTGATGCTCCACTTGCATAGGAAAAGAGTTCTGGAATTGTCTCCAAGCTCGTTTTCTCTGTAGAAAAAGACAACATTGTTTAATGGCACTAGCAGGCCAGGATTATGTCATAGCAAAATTGATTGACATCCTTATGTCTGTGTTAGCCCTGCAAGAGAGGGAAAGATAAATCTGTGAGTAAACACACTTGCCCATTGATTTGCTTAAAGCCTGGCCTGCTCACACCGTATTTGCAGGAAAGGGTTTGCACCAGCATTTGAAGAATTGAACAAGATTTCTCTTCTCAGTGCCCAGTAGATGTCTGGATCCTGCAGGCTTTGAATAGTTTCAAATACACTTTCTACCCTTTTGCTTGGAAATAACCACTGGTTTACATTCATTCTGTAGGCTTTCTCTCAATCTGTACATCAGTTTAATGGACAAAGATGGTTTCTCAGAGATGCTCCCTATGCAGGTTATAAATATGTAGATGTGCTAAGACATCTTTGAAGAAGACAAACTTCTCATGGAGGTGCATGGTGGGAGTACAAGAGACAGGGTCATGAGCTGATGCAGGGGGGGCTCAGTGGGGTCCAAGAGAACCCTTTTTCCCCCGAAGACAGTTGGACAGGGAGGAGGTTGACCTCAGAAGTTGTTCTGCCTCCATTCATTGTGGTTTTCAAGACGCAGCTGAGTAAAACCATGAGTGACCTGGCCTGGTCCCATTGCTGGCCCTGCTATGAGGGAGCTCTGGAACTTCCTTTTAACTGGAATTATCCAACAACCTTGATGTCCAGCTGTCTGCCATTCATTCCAGTTCTTATTATGTGATTTAGGAAAACCTCAATACAGTTGCAATTAAAAATGTGGAAAATGTAGTTGGGAGAGCAGCACCCGGTTCTTGCAGCATGCATGACGAGATGGAGAGCTGCCTGTAATGAAGCATCCAGGAGCCTCAGTAATGTGCTCAGCGCAGATGCTTTGTTTTCAGAAGAATGCCATGGTTTTTGGTTGCCATGTGTTTAGGAAGGGATTGAGTGAAACAACCTACAGAAATGGTTTTATGATGACAAAAAGCAATTGTGGAGCTAAGCTGCTTCCAGAAAAAAAGGCTAGTTTCAAAATTCCTCTTTGCTCATATGAATAGTGGCTGCTTAAAAATCTGGCGGCAGCAGAATCTGCTGAAATGAAAAGAAAAAATTAAATCTGAAAGGAGCAGCTTAGCACATAGTTGGATGGTTTCAGCTCTGCTTCTCTCATGTTGAAAATACAATTGAATAAGGGCAACCTCACAGAGGCAGGGATTTCTTCTGCTCATTCCTGGTTCTGCATAAGCCCCCTTCGGGCTCACAGTTGACCAAGGTATGAGGGCCTCTCCAAATAATTAAACTAATGATTAAGTATCAGGTAAAATTAAGGAATACAAGAAATTGTCCTCAGATTGTGTGCCCAGTGAGTGGTTTTCCAGCAATGCTAAGTTGTGAGGCTTCACACCAGTGGGAGTTACTGTTGAAGGCACAGACCCTGTGGCCACGTGTTCGTTCAGGCAAATGGTTGTTCTCTGTTTCTTGTGACTGTAGAGAAATGTATCAAAAAATAACCCTAAACACACACCTGGCACAAGAACTGGGGTAGCTGTCAAGGTGGGATAGACTCTGAGGTGGGAGAGACTTCCCACGGAACCACCATACCTGGGAGCATTCACAAACTGCATAGATGAGGCCTTTAGTGACACAGTTTAGGGGTGACCTTGGCAGTGCTGGGGAATGGTTGGACTTGATGATCTTAAAGGTCTTTTCCAACCTGGCTAATCCTATGATTCTGTGCTTGGGTTGTATCATCAGTAAGTTCCAACCTTCTTGTCCAATGCTGTTTTCTCGTTGCGATGTTTCACTGTGCCTGGGTGTCCCCAGCACAGCTGACTTCTTAGCAGCAAAATGATGATTATTACAACTGCAGTGTGTCTGGCTGAAGCTGTCTTTCCAACAAAGAATGTTTAGATAAAAACTGAAATGTTTCAGGGAAACCTGTCATTGATGATTTTTCCTCAAAGAAGGTCCCTGGCTGGAGCCTTTCATGACAGTGAGGAAGTCAAAGCCTCCAGCAGTGTCAGGCTGTGGGTGTCAACAGAGATAGTCTCTTTACCTGGAACCAGCACCCCATAGGTACTCTATAGGTACCACACTCATTGATCAGCCTGCCTCTCTTCTGCTTCTTTTTCTTTATCTGTGTGCAGAGAGTTTGTGATGTTTCTGGACTGGTCCTGAGGCTGAGGAGCCTGTTTCCTGCACTGCAGGCAGGCAGGGTGGGCAGGGTGTTTCCGAGGTGTGTGATGCTGTCCTGCCCTGCTCCAGTGCCTTGTCTCAAAGCCTTCACAGTCTGCAACTGCAACTGTTGGGTTTGGATGTCAGCAGGTCTCAGCTAGTTAGTGAAGGGCAAAACCAGCTCAAGATTTACCCTAGGAGATGAGTGGGGTTCAGCGTCCATTAATCCTTAGGAAATGTCACATCAAAGAAAGCACCACACATTCCCCAGATTGTCCCCTGCCCAGGGTTTCCCTCCATATGAAGCATGTCTGCAGCATGTGTGAAAGGAAAGGCGGGTTTCCACATCTCCACATCCCCCAAAGCCCTTCCTGGCACATCTTGTCTGCACAAAATATGTTGGTTTAGGAATCTAAGCTAGGGAGGAGATGACTGAGGTGCATCAGCCAGGCAACACTGCACATGCAACACTGGCACCAGGAGGAAGCTCCTACAAAACTTGTCATCCTATTTCTGCATTCCTCAGTAAACCTATCTGGGAGGTTCTGGCATGGAAATGGTGGGGAAGAGCCTCTGCAGGGGTGGGCAGTGCTGGTGAGGGCAAGTGGAGCTGGGGTGGAGCCACTTGTCATCTAATTTCCTGAAGGAAACAGTGGTGTTTACATTGTCAGAGGAAGGAGCTGTTGAGGATAAATGTGTGGCAATGAAGTATGCAAATCCTGGCAAAAGCGGAGGTCAGCTCTTACCAGTGTTTTGCTGTCTCTGTTTATCCAGGTGCTTGCTAGTGGCCTGGTGAGGCTCAAATTCAGAAAGCCACACCACCTCCCTTGGGCCCTGCTTAGCATGATTCCTATGGGGAGTGCCTACAAACCAGAGGAAGATAAGTCTACTGGCTTCCTCTGCCCCAGATGGGTGTCTGGGAAATGGCCTGTGCTAGGTGTGGTTGGAGAACATGTCCATATGTGTGTGCTGGCTTCCTACCAGACCTTCAAGGTTTAAGGACCCTCAAGAGGTTCAAGGGCTGTGGGTGGGAGGGACAGCCAGGTGGATTTTGGCAGACTTATGGATCCATTGTCCCCTCATACGCATGCCCAGACACCATGCACACTCTTCAGACCTTGCTTTCGTTTAGTCTGCTAGCTCTGACTAAGAAACAAGAATAATAATAATAATAATGATAATAATAAAAAGGATGATTTCAGCAGCAAGTGGAAGCTGCTTTCTGTGCTGCAGTTTGGTGAGGTTTTGTTGTTTACCACGGGCAGCCCCTCTGGAGCGTGCGTATGTGTGCTCACGGGTGATTTACTGGCCTGTGCAATGCCACATGTCTTTAAAATTACAGTGCCCATTTCCTGCTGAAATAATTTCTACAAAGAGAGGCTCCTATTACAGCAAGAGGAGCTTGGACGTCATGATTTATTATTATTTATGGTCCCAGGGCCTTGTTTATGCACGATGGGTTAGGTGCTCAGGATAGAAATGCCATTATGCAAATGACATTGAATGTCCTTACTGAGCCTAAATAATTTTTGTGTTGGACGATTAAACCTCATCTGTTATTGATATGGGCTGCAGTCGGGCTATTAAAGAGTCCCAACAGTACTTACTCCCAGTAATGGGAAAATTGAGAGGAAGAGGCTAAACAATTGCCTCAAGTGTGCTGTGATTGTCTGGTAGGAGTGGAATATAACGAACCCCCGAATGGAAATCGTGTTTACTACTTAGGGATAAATAAAAAGGGAGAACCATACAATAAATTACGCTTTGTGATGTGAATTGGCACACCTGAGGATTTCCGTACTTTCAATTTTTTTTTTATTTTTTTTTTGGGGGTGGGGGTTGGGGGGGGGGCAAAGGGGGAGTCAGATGTAGCTGTAGATGTTGGGAGCAGCCAGGGAGGATTCCCGTAGTGCGTGCCCCTGGCTGGGTGGCTAGGGAGAGACATCCTCCTCCGGCGCCGCACAGCCACCATGCTGGCTGCCTTGACACAGCTGTGCCGTCACATTCTGATCAGTGTTGATAGCTTATGAATTCCAAAATTGACAAAATTTACAGAAAAATGAGGATAATCCATCTTCCTTAGCAGCCTGTCAGGAGCTGGCTATACTTCATAATCTTCAATTACAGATGTTATTTTCAGACATTTACATGCAGATACTAGAAGAAAATGAAAATGAGAAACAAAGAGAGAATGGAAATGCGGCTATTTATATGTATAGAAGAAAAACAACAGGTAAATTCTAGGCATTTAGATTGGATTTGGGGGTCCCTTCAGAAAATCTGAGGATGACTGTGTCTGCTTATGGGTTGCACTGTGAAATGTAAAATGTAGCATGTCATTTCCCACAGGCAGATAATCTGAAGACTGGGTCAAAAACAGGTCAGTTATTCTGAAGTATGAGGGTAAATGTGTTCATGGCAGGATGCACTAGCTAGCTAATTCCCACCAGCTTTAGAGGAATCTCTGGGATGTGGGCAATCCTAATTGGATTTGGGCTAAAACAAAACACAGATGTTAATTTTTTAAAAAAGTATGTTTTTTGAAAGGAAGATTCAGAAATATTCCATGTAAACTGAGGGAAAATGGTTGTACTATTGAAATCAAACTTCCATGCCCTTTGAGACAGCAAAGAGCCCAACAGTGTCGAAAACAAAGAGAAACTGGGGTTCGGCCCAATTAGCTGTGTAAATGGCTTTTACTTCAAAGCAGAATTGGTTTCAATGGCTGTGGAGGGCAGCACAGGGAATGTCATGTAAATTACAAGATGGAAGGGTGGCTGGCAGGCGGCAGTGGTGAGGTTTTGATATATAGGTTTTTGGATGCCTTTCCCATCTGGACCTGAGGCAGCTGAGAAGGAGAGCCTTAGGATGGATTTTCCATTCCCGTAGAATCTCAGGCAGAGCAGCACCCGTGCCATGCAACTACGAGTGGCGCTGAGTTTCTGAAAGCCTGGGGAGATTAATTAGAGCTGTTTTGGATTAAGCTCTCCGAACCATATCTAATGTTACAAATTTCTTCTCTTTGTCAGGCTGAGGTGGGGGGTTCTGCAGACAGCCTGCCTGGTGGACTTTAGTTACTTACTAATTTTCTTTATTGTTTATATTTGTTTATATTTCTTTATTAATTTTAAAGTAGTAGAATGTAATGACTTGGAGGTGTTAGCCATGGGGCCTGGCTTGGTGCTGCTATGAGGCGTGAGCAGGGGATTTAGCTGTCGATCTGTGGGCAGTACTGTGCCTTTTGGAGACCTTGAATTAATGCCTGGCTTAAAAGAGGAAAAGCGCTGGTTTTGGCAAGAAGGCATTCTGTATACCCTGTCTGTTGGGAGAGAAAACAGCATGTGATCAGAGCAGGAGCAGACCCAAGTCCCAAAGCCACAAGCCGACACATTGCTCTGGTAGCCAGAGCCCTTGTTGAGCTGCTGCTGCTGCTGCATCCTGGGCAGCACCATGAGCCCAAGGGCAACCTTGGGCTTGGCAGCCATGGGGAGCAAGAGGTGTCTGCCCAGAGTTCTGCAGGTGTGATTTGGAAAACTGAGCAGCTGCACAAAGCAACATGTGAGGGTCCCAGTGGGTGCCAGCTGGCTCCTTTTGATGGCTGCTTGCCCTGCACAGCAGGAAACTCTTTTCTGTCTATGCTTGGTGCAGTCTCCCGAGAGGGGTGCAGGGTCTGTGCCCCACAAAAAGGATCGGACAGGAGGGAGATGCATTTGCCTCATGCCGCCTGGGTTGCAGCAGTGCCATGGTACTCATCCCAGCCCATGGGAACTGAGTTTCTCAAGCTGGCACCCCAGAACCAGGCAATTTCAGGGAGCACCCACTGTGTTTCCATCTTTGCCTGGCCCTTTGGGATAAAACTCAAGGAAAATCTCAAAGAGAAAATTGCTGTATGTATAGGGTGGGTTGATCTTTCAGTATGTTGTGTTCAGGCATCTTTGCTAGGAAAAGCACAGGGTGAAGCCTGTGATGGGCTGTCTGCCTCTTCACTGTAGTGTATCAGGAGACAACAGACCCTGCCTCCTCACACACTATGTTAATTGTTTGAAAATGGTACCAAAACAGTGCTGCACTCCTTTTCTCTCCATCTGCCCATCACCTTCCCCACCCTAGGGAGTAATATTTAGAAATAAGGTTTTTGCAGTGTTGGTGCATGTGAAACTTCACCCAGCACAGAAACCTTCCTGTTTGCAGCAAAGGCTGGCAGGGAAGGACCCTGTAAGGGTAGGAGTGCTGCTGCCCATGGGTATGCAGGGACCACCGCTGTCCTCACAACCCATGCTCCTCACTGGGTGCCATGCCTGCTGGGGGGCCCAGCCCCAGCTCCCTGCCAGACACCCAGGTCCCATCTGCCTAAGCTGAGCAGGGTGGGGTAGGGGAGCGCATGAAACCCAGCCTTGTCCCTCCTTTTGGTTTGTCCTTCTCAGTCTCTCCTTTATATATTCGTTTCATGTGTCTGTGTTTTCTCTCCTCCATGCTATGGCAGTGGTGCTCCATGCTGATGAGACAGTGCGTGGTACAACCGCAGGCAGTCATTTTTCAGGTAATTTCTAGGGTACTGAACACCCGACTCTTGCTTTTTCACCTACCAAGCAGCAGCAGGTCAGGCTTCCTGCTGCACAGGGAGGGACCCCTGGCCATGCCTGACCATTCTGGGCTGCTCCTTGCCAGTGGCACTGCCAGCTCACCAGTGGAAAACCTAAACTTAAGACCCCTTCTGCTGCTTGTCCAAGTGGCTGGAGAGGCTCCTGGGGAGGGTTGGCAGGATGGTCTTAATGGGGCTGTGAGGTGAGGGGCTGCTCCACAAGCGCTGCCTGTGCCTGGGATTTTACCTCCTCTCTGGACAGGGTGTGTGGAAGGACAAACTCAGCCTGGAGGGAGTGGGAAGATGGGACACTGCTGTGCCTCTTGTGAGTGGGTGAACAGCTGGTGCTGTGAACCCCCAGCACGAGCGAGGCTTACTACTTCTCCAGGGGTGCTGTGGCCCCCCCAGCCCCTACACTGTGGGGCAAGGAAGGCTGCAGATGGCTGTAACCACAGAAGCAGGTGTGATACAGGGGCTTGCTCCTCCACCAGGACTGTTGGAGTAGCTGGGAGGTCAGCTGGGAGCAGTGATGGTGGTAGGTACATGGTAGTAGATGAATGCTCGATGTGGCTCAGTGTGACCTCTTGTGGGTCTGAGGAGGAATGTTGCACCGTTTTGCCATAGGAAGAGGGAAGCCTACTCAAAAATCCCTGAAAACCTCACTATTTTTAACTGAGAAGTTACTGAAGGCACATTTCCAGTCTGCAGCAAGCTACCGGGACCAAAAGTGGGAGGGACCCCAAGACTCCATTTCTCACACCTCCATCTTCTGGAGCTCTGCAGCAATACTGCCCAGCTGTAAGCTCTCCCTCCATGCCATGCTGGGCAGTGTAACACTTCCAGGCTCTCCAGTCCGCAGAAGTGGTTGCATAGTTTGGGGCTGTGCTGCTGCAAGCTGCTGAGACGGGCAGCGCTGCCTACAGAAGGGCTCTGCCGCTGCACATCACTCCATCTCCCTGCGGCGGGGTGACATGGATGAGCATGGGTTACCACTGCCCTGTCCCCCAGTGGGGTGTGCTGCACCCCGATAGTTGCATGCTTCTGAGTGAAACAGGTCAGCGCCTCTGAGCTTGAAGGGCCACACTCCTGGTTTGTTGATGTTGTGCTTCCAGATCATCACCTTGAGAGGTGAGGCAGTTCATCGGACCCCAGAAGGGGAGCAAACTGTGTTGTTTCAACATCTGCTCTGGACTTCGGTGTCTGTGGTTCGCAGGCAGGGGCTCGGTCTGATCCTGGTTGGGTTTGTGTGAGGCGTGGCAGCCCCAAAATCCGGTTTTGGCTGTGGCATTTGGATGTGCACCCCCTGCCCTGGTGCCATGTGTGACCTAGCCTGTGGCACAGCCGGACGATTCCTCCCAAACTACAAGTGGTCTGCTCCCTAGTTGTAACCTGGAAGTCACATTCACATGCTGCCTGTGGGGAGTGGTGCATTGGTGTGCCACGGGAAGATGTAAAGAGATTACCTAGTCTGGATACGGTGTGGTTATGGCTTTCTTAGAGCAGCACAGGTGAAATAAGATGTCCTTTCCAGGGAGTGGCCTGTGTTCTTGTAACAGACATCAGAAATACCAGACAGCAGTGCACAAGGACAGCTTTTTTTTCTGCTGTGCTGCTGGTGCATCCCACACCACTTGTGCATCACCAGCTGCCTGGGATGTCTATATAGGGCTTTTCCTTCAGTGTCTTTTCAGATTAGGGCTTGGGGGAATGAAAAAAGCCCATGGTGCCGTCACACGTGGACATACCCAGTGGAAGGGGAAAGTGGGGCTGCAGATGCAGGACATCACGTAGTAGCATGGGAAGGCTGAAGACCACACTTTGGTAGATCTTGGAATGAGAAGGAGTTTTGGTTGCACCTGCAGGAAGGAGGAAGGCTCGGACCATTGCTGACGTCCTCCGCAGAGGAGGGATTCTCAAGGGGGTGTCTTCCCCAGGGTGCAGAAGTGGCATTGAAGCAGAGATGTGGTTGCACGTGTCTTCGAGGTAGTGCTGGATAGCTATGGAATCATAGAATAGAGGAAATCTAAAACAAACATGAAAAAAAGGGGCTGGGTGCATGAAGGTAAGGGGAATGTGTGGGCATGGAGAGTGTTGGAGGAAGAATAAGCTGAAAGGACTGAGAAGCAGGACAAGTTTAGTGAGAAGGTTAGGGGTGACCATAGGACACAGCCTTCTGGGCTGCCTTCAGCCCAAAAGACCCTGAGGTGCTGATCCATGGGCCAGGTGAAGGGGCAGGGTGGCCAGCCGCTATCAATGACAAAATGTATGTGACACACTTACCTGCAAGAGGTTTGTATGGGGCATCCTTCAGGGTGACAGAGCATACTTGTGCCTCACACAAATTGTGTGCACAGAAGAAATGTGTAGTAACACAGACCTGCTAATGTGAGGTTATCCTGGTAAATTAACATCTGTTTGAGGGAGAACCGAGCATCAGAGACACAAACAAATACATCTGATTCTAAGTAGTCAAAAAAACCACGGTCACTCAAAAAAACCACAGTTCTGGGTTCCTCTATGTTGCTTAAATTCTGCACAGCTTCTGCATTGACTTAGTCTGCAGAAATACAGCAGGGATCAGCCTTGGAGTGTTGTTCTTCAGTTAATCTGTTTCTATTGCTGTTCTTCACCAGAAGTTGTCATCCTCTGGTTATTATGGGCGTGATTACAATCTCACAAATAAAGGTTTAAACTTAAAGTGCAAACAGCAGCAAGGAAGGGAGAACTTTGAAAGGAAACTTCCCACTTCCATGTGAATGGTCTTGACGATAAGAAATAATTAAAAAAGGCAAATGGAGGTAATCTTTCTGCCGTGTACGTGTAAGTCCTTCTGGATGCGTGGATCGGCCTTACCTGCTGTAGATTGCCATGGCTACATGGACTTCTACTGGTTTATAGGACAGAAACAATCTGACTTAGAGGATCTGCTCTTATTTCCTATAGCTTTTCTTGTAGCTTTAATGAGATTAAAAAGTTCCCATGAGATGAGAAAGCATCCTTACAACAGTCAGGTGATTTATTTTCAAATAATTTGGATTTGGAAACAGTTGGATAAAAATCCTTCCCCTAAGAAGACACTTTTATTTATGTGCATTTTATTTCTTGTGAGATGATGAGAAACAGCATTCCCAAGAGAAGAGGAGAAATGGGATGCCCCATTCCCACCTGCTCATCAGCGTGTGTCTCTTCAGGTGATCCCACTGAAATATGGGTTAACTGGCACTGGCATGAGCATTTTCCTCTAACAAGCAAGTGACTTGCACTCCACAGTTACAGCCCCCAGTTACTCTGCAAAATTTCTTCTCTAAGAAATATGTAGCCTTGCTACATATTGAGTAGTTTGGCTTTGGTTTTATAAAGAAAGCCCGTTTTGCTGTTCTCTGAGAACATTGGTGATAAGCACAGACCCACTTATTGAGCATTTTGAAGGCGTAGCATCTCCATGTAAATGGGTATTGCCTTTAAAACTGACTGACCAAAGGATTTTTGAGTTGCTTTGCATCTACTTTTTGTCATACAGGCAAGAGTTCTTGAATAGTACATTTATTATCACTGAAATGCCCTTTGTTTCTTTTTCCAGGCAACTGAATATTCAGCCATGGCATCATTAGCTGGTGGATTAGATGACAT
Source organism: Psittacus erithacus (assembly GCA_009867235.2). Classification (NCBI taxonomy): domain Eukaryota; kingdom Metazoa; phylum Chordata; class Aves; order Psittaciformes; family Psittacidae; genus Psittacus; species Psittacus erithacus. Next base: position 23,889 of record WYDI02040575.1, read on the forward strand.
GAAGGCCAATATAACGAGCCCTACTTCTGCAGATCTGGGAGCAAATGTTTCCGGGCCTCAGTCATACCCTATTGTCACAGGTAAGCGATTTCCCAACACCAGTAAGTGATGTGGAGCGTGTGCACATTCCACGGTGGTGCCCTTCATGGAGTAGTTGTGTCAGATGTGGAGACGTTTGCTCAGAAGTCTCTTTTAAAGTGTGGTTTCATAGCAGCTCTGTTGAAAGTCAGGTGCATGGTTTGTATGAATTACTACTGTTCACTGAAAGCCAGCAGATGAAGCATCCATCCCTCTTGCCTTGGAAGAGATGTGCACCTCCACCCCAAACCTGCATGCTGAAGAGCAGAATGCTTACCTCTGCTGTTGGGCTTTGTTGCTCATTTTTCATAAAGGTGCCTGGTATGTTTGACTTTATAGGGTTTTTATGGCAGTTCAAACTAGCCTGAATTTTGAATGCTTTTCATTCCTGCAAATGCTTGTGTTTTATACCATGTTTGGAGTTGCAGTTGTGCGCTAAGGCTGAATATTTAAATGAAAAACAAAATTGTTTGTTCAGGGAATGCAGCATCATCAGCATTTATTTAGCAGACATAGGGTGAAAGCTGAGGAACAGAAAGAATTTGATAAAGGCTTTGGTCACCTAGTTATTTGGGACAGACCACATTGTTTGGAAGGAAACTGCCCAAATGGTAAGCAAATGATGAAACCGTATCCCAAATGAATTGTAGGAATTCAAAAAAAAGGGATTTTAAAATTTAAGGCTCTATGTTTCATGTACTTGTTACCTCTGTATGTTACTTCTGTCCTTGTGCCTGATCTGAGCAGATTTTGTCATTGGGTTTTCTCTGTTTTGCCAAAGATCAGATTTACTTCTTTATTTTGTTGCAAAAGGGAAGGTGATGCTGTTTTTGGTATCATATTATTGTGTCTTGAAAGTGCTACAATCTCACCTACCAAGAGAGCGGTTTTGAAAACTAATGTTGTCACAAAGTTATTTTAACCCAATATGGCATCAGTCTTTGGCTCTTCTTGCCGAAAGTTTAAGAATATTCTAAAGGAGTGAGAGGATTCCTTAAGGAGATCTGCGTTTACCTTGATGTGGAAGGGGAGGGACTTGTTGAAATAACTGGTACTGGGGGGGTGGTTCGAACTGTGGACTCATAGGTAAGGAAGGTGTCTAGGGATGAGTGGATGGACAGAAAGGGATTTCTGGACATGTGTGGTTTATAACAGGTAGGGAAATAGAGCATGGATAAATAGATATGGAATCATAGAGGAAATCTAAAATGAATATGAAAGAAGTAACATGAATCATCATGTTTGGGGTAATAAGCCACCTCTACAGCATATGAAAGTTAGAAAGAAATGTCTCCTAAGGCAAATTAGTCTGTAATTGCTTGCTACAGAGCTTTCTTCATCTTAAAAGCCTGAAGTCCTGCTTATTACAAAAGACATGGCTGCCCTGGCACATCATGGGTGTCCTGTTGCCCTTTGCTGATCTTCTGGGTGGTTGTCTCTTGCTTGTCCAAGTCTGTGTCCCTGCAAGAAGCCTGATGCTTCGTCAGAGGTGTCTGAGCTCTGATGGTGAGAACAGCCCAGCAGCACCTTGGACTGCATAAGTGGGTGCTGTGGGCATTGCTGTCTCTCTTCTGGCCTCTTCTAAGGAACTGCCTATCCAAGTTCTGCACCTGGCCAGAGAAAGCTCCACCTAGAGCTCTTGTTTTGTTTTGATACTTCAGCAGCACATGTTCTTTTACGCTAGTTTAAGTAATTCTCATGCTTCGTATGTTACTACTTCCTTAGAGTTTGGTGAGCTAACTGGTGGTGTTTGTTAGAGCAAAACTGACCACAGAAGTGATGCTGCAGAGCTCAATACAGATTTTGTGTAGGCTTTCCCTGTGACGTTAGCTGTGCTTGAGCAGAAGTTTCAAATGTTAAATTTACTAGTTCTCATAAAAATGTGGAGCAAGCTTTGTGAGTACCAAGTATAGAAAAAAATTCTGCCATTGGTCTTAAATGTGACATGGTGAGAGCTGTAACAGAGCACATTTTCCAAATCACTAGCTATTTATATCTTTAGTTTGATATTGTGTAGAGTTTTCTAACACCTGCATTCATAAAACTTAGATTTACACGAGTATATTGTCTTAATAAAAATGGCATGCTTTTAAAACCTTTTAAACCCTTTATGTTTTGATATATTTTTGGAGGAGAATGTCTGTTATCCTCCCTTTTCCTTTTACACCTGCAGTAGCTCTTTTGTGCTGTTTGTGCTTTGGGAGTGCCCAGAAGCCCAGGGCAGCATCTGGGCCCTGTAGTGCTGGGCATGTACCATATGTTGAAGTTGTGCTGTCTACCCTGAGCCTTCCTTAGAAGTCAATAGGATGTGAAAGCTGTTGGGAGCAGGAAGATTTAAGCAGCAAGCCATACCTTGTAATGTGCAAAACATGTAAGTTGCAGCACACTTGGTGATGCATTTCTTACCACAGGTCTGGACAGGCTTCTCCATTTTACCCCCAGAATTAACCCATTTTTTCACTCTCAGCTCTTTCTGCAGCCCATTTCCTTGGTGGGACAGGGGATTCATTTATTGACCCTTTTACCTTGTAAAGAACAGCTGCATATTGCTATGGGCCTTTCATCTGTTGCTGATATCAGTGAAAATCAGGAGGAGCTGGGGAGTGATACATAACAGTGGTTATGAGTGTGAGGTCAAACAAATGTTTGTTAATACATCATGTACTCTCCCTTCTGGGAACTTTGTTGTCTGTGGTCTGACCAAAGTTATGACAAAATTCAGCAGTTAGGTATTCCTAAACTGGGGTTGGGTTGGGTGTGTGTGGGTAGGTGAGAGATAAGGCAGGCAACACCTGGAAGATGGTTAGCTTTGTATAATCCCTCTTTGGTGTTCTGACACTGGCTCATGAGAGGAGTCCTGTCAAGTGCCAGTTCCTGGACCTCAGCCCCTTGTCCACCAGGCAAGTGACTGAGACTTGGAGATCATGATGGCATTTCTCCTGCAAACTGCACCCTGCTAGAGGAGGCATGGCTAACCTGAACTCCAGTCTTTTCTTGAGATTCAGGAAGTTGGGCTGCTTTCAATTGCTACATCCTTTTCTGAGTGTTTCCACTGTTCCTTGCTCCAGACAGGCTGTCCTGTGGTGCATCAAGCAAACTCAGAGCAGGAAACTGAAAGCTTTGGTGCACAACTTGATTCAGTCATGCTTTCAGCTGTAAAAGTGATGGGTGGCTGGTTAAAGGTCCACAAAATACCCAAAGTCTGCGTCTGGTGGTGCTAATGGCTTGAGAGGTTGATCTCACTTCTCAGCTGTCCAGGTTATAAACACTTTTGTAACAGCTTCACTGTCATGAGGCCAAGAGCTGCTGGAATGTAAGTTGTAGTATCTAGAACAGTCTGTTGGTGGGACATGCTGTCTGTAGAACAAACTCTTCTGGTGCGTGGAAGCAGAGCTGTGAATGTGTGCTTGCCTGATGCTTCCACACAGAGTGGGGCTATTGGTGGGCATAGGGCTGAAAAGCCACATTTTTGTGAACAAAAAACTTGAAATATGACATACAGGATTTTGATCAAGGAACACTTATGTCCTTTAGATAGCTGGTATCTGCCATTCAAGCTTAATCAGTTTTTATGAGCAAGTCTGGAGGCTTTCTGGAGTGCTGTATGTGAAGAGACTTAAGCCTAGTTTGTCTTGTCAGTCTGTAAGACAGATTGTAGAAGTTAGTGCAAATAAAGCTGAGAATGGAAGTTTTAAGTAAATTGTCATAGTCTTCCATTGCTCTTGTTGCCTGGCTGTGGTGTGGGCAGCAAAACAACGTTGAGGGTTGAGATGTAAAAGATCCTCTGTGCAGTTGTTGGTAGAAAATGTAAAATTTCTGTTTCTTTGCAAGCTGGTAGATCAGAGTATTTGGGATATTTCATGAAGATGAAAGACGAATTGGCATTTGTGCCACTGCTTGCTGACAGAATATGTCTAAGGAAAAATTTAGTAACAATTCTCAGTACTGCTTCATCCACTAGATCCGTTTTAGATTCAGTGGATGAAGCCAGCCAAACCTTTGGTTAGAGAACCACTTGATTTCTCTTCATCCTCTTTAAATGCCACGTTAAATATGAAGTTTAAAACAAACCATCCTTCTCTTACTGTTTGCTGCCATGGTCCATAAGTGCTCTCTCCATTTGCAAGCTAATGACATGTGCCCAGCTCATTAATGCTGTAGTCAGCAGTTTCCAAGCAGCCTGTGATTGTTACTAATTACCTGCAGATGCATTTTCCCTGCTCCGGCTTGCTCATTTCAGCGTGGTCGGTACCACTTTGGGAGGACAAAGTCGTGCTAACCTGACACCTTCACTTGGCAGACTGACAGACCTGTAGGCAGCCCTGGCTTCAAAGTCAGTTTGCATTAGCAAAGCCAGAAGCTACTGCTGTCCAGCCTTGCTCGGGGGCCAGGGAAGTATGTTTCCCATGTTTCCCTGTAGTGGCAACGTCATGAACTCTGTATCACTCTTCAAAAGAAGCAGCGCAAAGCAAAAAGTTGGCAGTGGACTTCTTTTATGTTCCACACCACCAGCAGATGTTGGAGTTGGGGAGCCTGGTCTTCTATGCCAGGACATCTCCATCACCCTTTGCTTGCCTGCTCTTCCTTGCTAATGCCAGGGCACGCTCCAATGTGGTGGCTTCCAGCCTGCTTAGCACATCCCATTGCAGCTGTGCTGATGAGCAGATTGCAGTGCATTTTGCAGCTTGCGCACCTACGCAGGGAGAGATTGAGATTCTGCCAGTTATGGACAGGTTGTTCCCTATAGCCGCACCACAGAAGAAATATAACTGTATGTGCTCCTTCGTGGGATCTGCCTTGGAGACAATGGCCCCATAAAGTCAAATACGTTGGCTTTCCTGTATGTTTCATATGCACATCAAAAGGCGAGAAGAAACAGAATAAAGCCAGGAGCAGAGTCAGTTTGTCATCTGGGGGAATGGGGAAGGAGAGACATTCTCAAGGGCTATCATCACACTTACTTGGCTTGCATTGCTGCACTCAGTCACCAGACATAAATAATTTGAGACTGAACTGAATGTAGAGCAATTAGGGCAAATGCTGAGCAGACTTCTCCACTCCTGGAATTATCAGCTTGACTTTTTCCTTAGTGTGGGTGCATCCAGCACCTTAGGTGTAGTACAGTTTGCTAGGCTATTACTCATAGGTGGAACAGGTCTGTGGTTAATGCAGGTAACAGGGGTATTTTTAACCTCCCATAAACCTGTGTATTTTGTCAAATTTTTGTAGTTAGGAAAGGAAAATGCTAAGATGGGATAAATGCATGTCAAAAAATGAGCTGTTTCTCACTACTGTTCCACTGCAACATATAGTCCTCCTCTGGCTTCCCAGCATGTTTTTCCTCACGAGCGCTCAGTTGCGTAGGAAAAGTCATTCCTGATCCTTTATCTTGCTCCATTTATCTCATTGTGCTGTGACTGCAATTCATGAGCCACTGTTTCTTTAGGTTTGGCTGAATGGCAGATATTTTTGGTCATTTTAGAAGCTAAGCATGACGAAATGACACTGCAGTTGGACAGGAGACTTTGCCAAAAATGGATGGTCTCTCAGCAGTTTGGTGTTGCAGTCAGTGTGGAGATGCTAGTGCCTTCAAAAGAAGGAAGAGAACCACTCCTCTAAAATCCCAGGTTGATCTCTTGCCAAGTTTAAACACTGATGCTACTGCAGGGAGATCAGTACAATCCAAAAGGGCTTCCTGTTTTTTTAACAAGAAAACAAATGGCATGTAGAATGCAGATCATTTCCCAAAGAACAGCACAGATCCTTCTCAGCCTATGGATGGAGGATTCATATGAGCAGCCTCAGACACCAGGCTCTGGGTGGAGGAGTCTGAAAACACCTTCCTCTCTGCACAGGCTAGAGCTTAGGCACTGAGTTTGGACTGGACATCTACTTTTTACATCACACAGGTTAGCGAGTCTTGTACACTTGGTCATGATGCTCCTGATCAAAGGGTGCTTTGAGCTTTGATCTCCAGTTGGCTCTCATTAGGGAGGACCAAGCACTTTTTGAGCTCTTGCTGAGGAGGGATCCTATGCGGGTGACAGGACAGGAGTGCACCTATCAGAAAGCCATAGTAGGAGCAGCTAGCAGATGGAGCAGAATACAGAGAAGGGGGACAGAAACTTTGTATGCATGCTTAGAAGTGGTATGGTGTGCCCTCCTAGAGATGGGAGTGTTTGCACTTGGGAAGGGGAGGCTTGCAGAGGGAGCCTTCCTTGTGTGCATCAATACTTGATGGAGGGTGACCAAAGCAAATTCTTTTCAGTGATGCCCAGTAATGGGGCAGGAGGCCACAATCACAAACTGAAACATGGGAAACTCCTCTTGCACATAAGAAATCTTTCTTCCATGAGGTTGGTCAATTGCTGTCGTAGGTTGCTCAGAAAGGAAATGGAGTATCCATCATTGGAGATGTTCAAAACCCAATTTGACATGGTCTTGGGTGGCCTGCTTGAAGTGACCCTGCTCCGAGCAAGATTGTTGGACGAGATGAACTCCAGAGCTGCGGCTGATTTCCTTTTCTGTGGTAGGCAGGGTGCTTCCACATTGCTGGGTAGGAGCTGTGTGTTTACTTTGGTGGGATTGTGCTCAGGACAGTCTGCAGTCTTGGAGCCGAGTCTACCAGTACCTTCTGAGGGTCTGCCTGTACTGGGACGTGCCTGGGAGTGAAGTAGGTAGGTGATGAAGCTTTCTTATCCATTTATTTGCTCTGTTTGTACACGTGTTTAAAGGAACAGTCTTTAGATATCAAAAAACATAGATGTTTTGCTTTCCCATGTTTCATCTGTTTTTCCTTTTTTCTATTCTTCGTCATCCTTGGCTCTCTATCTATCCAGCTAAGATACTAGCTCTCACAAACTTTCCCTGGGGTTCTTGACCAGACTGAAGCTCTCCAATGAATACCATAAGGGCTGCATCCCTCTGGAAATGGCTGGGAGAGTGTCAGGAGAAGAGGGACCATTGAGGGGGCTTGGAATCTGGCCTGTTCCTTTTTACGACTTTGGAAATCAGGTATCTTAGGTGTACACTAGAGAAATCAAAAGTTTAGTCTGAGTAAGAAGCTGCAGGAGTTGTGAGTGGTGAGGTGTGTACATCTAGGTAGAGTATTTAAACAGTATGTGATCTGAGATAACCAAGTACTTTTTGTGTCCCACAGAAACAATAATGAGATGCTTAGAAGCAAAAACAAAGATCCCAATGCATGCCTTTGAGGAATACGTACTGAAATAGGACTTTTCACTCTTTCTTGCACACCTGATGTTCATAGTGAAGGCAGCCGTTATTTTAGAGGTGCAAAATTATGGTACAGAGTCAATATTTCATTAATGTGAAATTCAAATGTGCCTTAGTAATGTTGGGAAATGCATTGTGAAATTTGCTCTTCCTGATTCCTGGGGGGAAAAGAGGGTATTTATTTTGTTTATTGCTGCATTTGAAAAAAAAGTCCCCCCAGAAAACCCTCCAAAATCGTCCATCTAGTTAATTCTGCTGTTGTAGTTTATTGATGTGAATTTAAGTCTAAATCTCTGTCTTGCTGACCACGATGAAAGAACCTGGTTTCATTAGGAAACACTATTTGTTCCTTAAATGTATTTGCTACTTTGCATTTTGGAAGCAATGTAGCAGTGGACTCTCTTCACTGATTTCTTACCATTTAGGAGGTCAGTGGCTGGTCATCTCTGTAGCAGAATCTCCTGTAGTAAGGAGAAAGCACCTGCAGAAGGTGACTTATCCCAAGCGGTTTTATATATCGGGTTAAGGATCCTCATCAGAGGGTGCCTGTTTCTTTCAAATGACTATTGAGGGAATGAGGAACACTTCGCTTACGCTAGCCCTGCATGGATGGGATGGTCCTGACCCACAGAGGGGAGGGAGAATTCCTGGGGGGAATCGTTGCAGTTGATGTTTGCTGAAATATTGCTTAGTGGCAGTTTTACAGCTGTGTTTCCACTAGGGAATTGAAAGTATTTTGAATATTTTAATTTACAGTTTAAAAATATTTGCAGGTTTTTAATGGAAAGTGATTTCAAAGTGAACAATTTATATGTCATACTTCAACTCTCTAAAATAAAAAGAATAATGCAACATTTTTGCAATTCCTTTTTCCCTTTTTCATTCCCCCTAAAATCAATAGTTTTGAAGAAAGTAAAGAAAAGGTTTGGTTTTGTTGAAATTGCTTTTTCTTCTGGAAAAATGCCTTGTTAATTTTTTTGTTGGCTAATTGTAATAGGAATAATAAAAATTCTTCATTTGAGGCCATTATGTTTTGGTCACGTAATCTGTCTCTACGTGAAAATGTTGATCAGTGTTTAAACATCATTACCAAATTACACTTTAATTACTGTGGGACTGTTTTGAAGTGCAAATTGGTGTTGGTAGATGGCTGGTTTCTAGTACAGCATAATGCTAGATTTACAGCTAAGTGTCTACATTTAATAGATAAAAGTGCAGATGCATTTTCCAATAATCTATTTGTCATTCCCAATAGGTCCTGTCATGTTAAAGACTTGAAAAAAGAACACATAAACTCTCATGGAAAGGCAGCCAATCTGAAAAACAAAAGTGTCATTTTTAATGACAGGACAGAGTCTGACTGAAACCCTGTTGAATTTTTCAATTTTTATGAATTCTTATCTTGCCTTTAAGAAAGAACAAGCGCATTTGAGAAAGCAAACGAGGCCACTTGTACCCTACTAAGACCTAGGCTATTAACTGTCTCTTTTGATGATGCACTGCCCCACTCTGTTGGGAGTTTGGCTGTGGATTTAAATGTAGAATTTAACTATGGTAAACATGTTTTGGTGCAAAGCATGTGTAATAACAATTTGCATTTACATAGCATCTTTTACTTAAGGACTTTGCAATCTCTAATTAATTAAATCTGTTTCCCCCTGCCCCCAGTACCACTGTGGTATGAAAATAAATACAATTTTAAATTGAGCAGCCATGGTAGGAGGATTAAGACAAGAGGGTTCTGGTGCCCCTGCACTAGTCCTGATTGCAGTGAGGCTGGAGCTTGCTCCGGAAACATGCTGAGCTGCCTTGTCTCATGCTCACCCTCATCCAAAATGCCCTGGAGAAAAATGGGAATCAAACTGGCTCCTCACAGGTGGGAGGAAAATTGGAGAATGCCCACCACCCACCACGCCTTCTGCTGATGTTTGAGTCTTGGCGTGGGGATGCCAGGGCTTCAGGTGCAGAGAGCTGGCAGGGCAGCTTGCCACCTTGCTGCTTTAGGGCATGAAAGGACAATACAGTCCACAAACGGCATTTTTCACTGCCAGAGAATTTCTGTAAATCTGTCATAGATCTCCAAATTGGAAATAAAAAAATGGCAAACACTCAAGTTAGCATAAACGCTTCACTGAATTGCTTTTTTTGGCATGCAAGAATAGTGAAACATTTCAGAATGTCTGTGCAAGCCAGCAAAATGATAGCTCCAGGTGGGTAGAGGGATGTGTTGGCGTCTGCGTGTATGCATGGTGCAAAAATAAAGTCTAGTGTTAGTCTGTGTCAGGCCACAGATACAGTTTCTAGAATGAGCTAATTGTTTTGGTTGAAGTGATGATAGGTGGCCTTAGTTGGCCAAATATGTTACTTCTCTTCTGACACCTGACCAGTTGTGAGATTCTGTGTATTTATACAGTGAGCTGTCAGACAGGCAGTTTGGGAAGTGAGTAGAGGATGGTAAACCAGAGAAAATTCAAGGACTGTGCATACTGCTGGGTGATGGAAAGCATATCAGGAAGATGTTTTCTGTCTGCCATCAGCTTGCACTGCCATACCATCACTTAGGAGTAGGAACATGCCTTTTTGTTTTCAATCTAGGAGAAATCTAGGAGAAACTTAGGAGGACTCCAGAAAGAAACGTTGCAAACTGTGAAGTGTTCAAAGTTGCATTGTTGGGTGATGCTGCCTCCAAGTGCTGAGCAGTGTTGGTGTTTCCCAAAGGCTTAGCTCTGAAGAGCCCTGCGGCCCTCAGGGGGATTGGCTCCCCAGCTACATGCCATGGTGTCCAGGAGATCAGCGAAGATGGCTTTGGCACAGAACAAGAATCTGGTGTGAGCTGCTGGAGCTCTGGCAGCTCCATGCCACTGATGCTCCTTACTCTTTCCCATTGGAAACAGGCACAAGTGCTTATTGCTGGGCCAAGGGACAGAAAGCCAAAGGATTCAGATATTGCAGCACATTCTGGGAGAAGGGCAGCATCTTGTATTGCAGAGTAGGAAGGAAAGCTCTTGCTTATTTTCCCAACTATCTTCTTTGAAAGAGCTGTTCCTGTAGTTTTGCCCCTGGAAAACACTGTGTATCTATGAACAGAGATTTTATAAAACCCACTTCAGGCTTTTTTGCAATGGAATGTGATTTCTTTAGGAGTTCATACTGCATCAGGCAAAAAATGTGTGATTTTCAGGTTTTGATGTCATTTCTCTTAAAAATGTTGAACTGTAATAATAATAAAAAAAAGAAAATGCAAAAAGCAAAATGCAGTGGTAAAAAGAAAATGTCACTGGCATTTCTTTGAAATACAAGTTGCATAGTTTTGAGCTGCCTCATGAAACTGACACGCCTCCCAGCAATGAGGAATACTGGTTGTTGGAAATCCCATGAGAATCAGCAGGGACAGGGACTGCCAATACTGCCATAGACTCGACACATGGCTTGGGATTTTTACAAAGGTGTGGCTGAAAAGTGAATACAGTGAGGGCATGAGAGGATTACTGGGGTACCACTGGAGTTTTCCTTCTTTTCATTGTACGTTCTTTGCAGCAATCTAAGTTTCTCGAGCTTAGCCTTGTGATGACACTAACTTTTTTGAGCACTAACTCTTAAAAAAAAATACTTGTGCATAAACAATATCCCTCTAAAGAGGGCACACATGTGTGTAATTCCCTCTCTAGGAGGTATATTTTCTGACAGTTGTGGGTTCAAACATGATAGCTTCCTCACAGGTAAGCATCCTCAGTGGGAAAGCTGGTCTTGGACCATTGAGGCCTGGGGATCTGCAGGAGGAGGGAGAGTTTGGAAGAGCATGGTGAAAGGCAGCAGGTACTGCTGCAGTAATTGTGAAGGCCATAAGAGGTGTGAAATATTGTGAAAGGTGGATGAGACACCCTATGTCAGCAAATCTGGGTTTTTTTTGTAATAAACAGATGGCTTGCTTTTGCTCCTACTGTCTTTGTTAATATTGTAATAAAGATGGAGAATGGACACAAACTGTTCACAGGCACCGATGTGGTCTTGAATGGGCGTAGAAGGTGTACACTGCCAAGCAGAATCACGTCCTGCACTTCCTGAACTTCCTACACTAGTCAGCAGAGGCAGGCCTACGCGTGTCTTGGTCCAGCTTGGTCCCACACTGGCACAGAGATAGCCAAACTGGTGGGATACACACTGGATCAAAACAAAATGTGACTGGATCTTGCCTATCCAGGACTTCAACCAGCCTAGCCCAGGTGACAGAGCCTCACTGGGACCCTGTGCTGTCTGGAGAGGGTGTGGCTCCTGGAAATGGAAGCATCAGCTGTTCCTGCCCCCACAGCTCCTGGGCCTGGCCAGCTTGTGGTCCGCAGTAGTGCCTGTCCATGTGCTTTGCCTTTGGGGTGATGCAAAGCCAGTGCTCTGGTGCATGAAGTCACTCAAAGGTTCATAGACTTCAGAGTTACCTCCGTGCTTCCCTCTGCGAGGCTCTCCCTTTATTGAAGTGCTTTCTTCACATGGTGGCCACTCCAAGGTCCTCTGGCTGCAGCATAGAATCATAGACCAGTTTGGGTTGGAAGGGACCTTAAATTTCATCTAGTTCCAGCCCCACTGCCACGGGCAGGTACACCTTCCACTAGACCCTCGACGTCCTGTCCAGCCTGGACTTCACAGAATCACAGAATCGTTAGGGTTGGAAGGGGCTTCTGGAGATCATTCAGTCCAATTCTCTGCCAAGGCAGGGCCACCCAGAGCAGGTGACATAGGAGCATGTCCAGGCAGGTTTTGAATGTCTCCAGACAGGGAGGCTCCACAACCCCCCTGGGCAGCCTGTTCCAGAGCTCTGACAATCTCAGTGTAAGGAAGTTCATCCTCATCTTGAGGTGAAACTTCTTGTGTTTCAGTTTATGGCCATTGCTCCTTGTCCTAGGCACCACTGAAAAGAGTCTGACACCATCCTTCTGGCACCCACCTTTGAGACGTTGATCTGCATTAATGAAATCCCCTCTCAGTCTGCTCTTCTTTAGGCACAACAGGCCCAGCTCCTGCCGTCTTGCCTTGTAAGGGAGATGCTTCTCATCATCCTTGTGGCCGCCCCTGGACTCCCTCCAGTAGCTCCTTGTCTTTTTTGTACCAAGGAGCCCAGGACTGGACACAGTTCTCCAGATGTGGCCTCTCCAGAGCAGGGTCGAAGGGGAAGATCACCTCCCTTGGCTGCTAGCCAGACTCCTCCCAATGCACCCCAGGGTACTCTTGTTCCCCCTGACTGAAGGGCATGCTCCGGTTCGTAGTTAACTTACCATCTACCAGCACTCCCAGGTCCTTCTCAGCTGAACTGCTGTCTAGTAGGTAAGTCCCCAGCCTGCGATAGTACTTGGGGTTCTAACTTCCCAGGTTCAGGACACTACACTTACCCTTATTGGACCTTATTAGGTTTCTCTCCAGCCTATTGAGGTCCCACTGAATGGCAGCACAGACTTCAGGTTTGTCAGCTACTGCCCCAGCTCCGTTTCATCAGCAAACTTGCTGTTACGGACACTTGCTGAGGGTGCACTCCAGCCCTTCATTCAGGTCATTGATAAACAAGTTGAGTTAAGACTGGACTCTGTATTGATCCTTGGGGAACACCACTGACTACAGGCCTCCAGCTGGATTCTACTGACCACAATCCTCTGAACTCTGCATTCAGCCAGTTTTCAATCCACCTCACTGTCCATTCATCTAACTCACATTTCCTAAGCTTACCTATGAGGCTGTTATGGGAGGCAGCGTCAAAAGCCTTGCTGAAGTCAAGGTAGACAACGCCCATTGCTCTTCCCTCGTTGACCCATCTTGCCATGTCATCATAAAAGGCCATTGAATTGGTCAAGCAAGATTTACCCTTGGTGAATCCATGATGATTAGTCCTGATGAACTTCTTTTCTCCCACACGCTTGGTCATAACCTCCAGAATGACCTGTTCCATCAACTTTACAGGGATGGAGATGAGGGTGACTGACTGGTAGTTTCTCAGATCCTTCTTCTTGCCCTTTTTGTAGATGGGAGTGACATTTGCCTTCTTCCAGGCATTGCATACCTCACCTGTTCTCCATGGTTTTTCAAAGATGGTGGAGAGTGGAAGGGCAGCAACATCTGCTAGCTCCTTCAGTACCCTCGGTTGCATCCCAATAGGGGCCATGGATTTATGGGTCTAAGCCTATCTATCTTATCCCTAACTCAACTCTCTATGACCAGGGTGGAGTATTCCTTTCTCTGGCCTTCATTTCTAACCTCCAAGATCTGGGACTCCAGAGATTCGTTCTTAGTGGTGAAGACTGATGTAAAGAAAGCATTCAGTATTCTGCCTTTTCTGTGTCTTCTGCTAGCAGGATACCCATCTGATTCAGCAGCAGCCACATACTTTTTCCTTACCTTTTTTTTTGCTGCTAATATACTTGTAGAAGCTCTTCTTGTCCTTGATGTCCTTTGCTAGGCTCAATTCTAAGTGGGCTTTGGCCTTCTTTGTCACATCCCTGCATACCCTGATGATGTTCCTATAGTCCTCCCACTTGGGAGAGAGGACTATACTATCCCTTTTTCCACCTTTCATAAATTTTCTTCTTGAGATTAAGGTTTACTAGGAGCCCCCAGCTCATCCATGCAGGTCTCCTGCCCCCTTTTGCCTGATTTCTTCATGGTGAGGATACATTGGTCTTGGGCTTGGAGGAAGTGGTGCTTGAAAATGACCAGTTATCTTGGACTCCTTTGTATTCTAGAGCCCTATCCCATGGCCTTTGAACACTTCCAGGGATGGGGCATCCACAGCTCTCTGGGCAACCTGTGCCAGAGCCTCACCACCCTCACAGGGAAGGCCTTCTTAATATCTGGTCTAAACTGCCTCTCTGTCATTTTAAAGCTATTCCCCCTTGTCCTGTCACTACTTGCAAAATGCTCCTCTCCAGCTTTCTTGTAGGTCCCCCTTAGGTATTGAAGACTGCTCTAAGGCTTCTCTTCTCCAGGCTGAACAAGCCCAGCTCTCTCAGCCTGTCTCCAGAGCAGAGCTCCTCCAGCCCTCGCAGCATCTCTGTGGCCTCCTCTGGACTCACTGCAACAGCTCCACATCCCTCTTGTGCTGTTGCCCCAGAGTTGGACACAGGACTGCAGGGGAGGTCTCCCCAGAGCGCAGCAGAGGGGGAGAATACCCTCCCTCGAGCTGCTGCTCATACTCTGGGAATGCAGCCTGGTACATGGGGGTGTTCTGTGCTCAAGTGCATGCTGAAGCTGGGTCATGGGGAGCTTCTCATCAACCAGCACCTCCAAGTCCTTCTCCTCAGGGATGTTCTGAATCATTTCTCTGCCCAGCCTGTAGATGTGGCTGGGATTGCCTCAACCCTGGTGCAGGACCTTGCACTTTGCTTTGTTGAACTTCGTAAGGTTGGCATTGGTCCACCCTTCAAGCCTGTCCAGGGCCCTCTGGATCCCATCCCTTCCCTACAGCTTGTTGACTGTACCACACATCTTGGTGTTATTGGCAAACTTACTGAGGGCGCTTGATCCCACTGTCCATGCTGCTGACAAAGATACTGAAGAGGATCAGTCCCAATACTGACCCCTGAGGATAACTACTCGTCACTGATATCCACTTGGACACTGAGCCATTGATTGCAATTCTTTTGAGTGTGACCATCCAGCCAGTTCCTTATCTCTGTGTGGCCATCCATCATATTCATGGCTGTCCACTTTAGAGACAAGGATGCTGTGCAGGACAGTGCCAAATACCTTGCATCAGCCTCCTCCTGCCTGGGAGACACACAATGAGCCTGCAGCCCCCATGGTGGGGAAGGCACCTCCATTGCTGCAAAAATGATGCTTCAGTGCAGTGTCAGCTGCCTGCGCTCACTGCCCTTCCTCTGGCCTAGTTCTGAACCTGGCACCTCAGCAGCCCAAAGGCATGCAGGCAGCAGGGACTGAACAGTGTGAAGGGTTGTAGGGCTGGGTAGGGATGGAGACGCAGCATAGCATTTGGGCACCCTTCCAGGATACAGCTCTGGCCTCTTCTTCCCTATGGATCCCTCAGTTTGCTAGGGGTGCCTTGCAGCTTTGCTTAGCAACACACATGCCCTGTGGAGAGTAGTGCAGCTCTGCCCCCATAATAAGATACACTGTCCTGAAGGGATTCTTTTTCTCTGACCTTTGTAATTATTCCTGTCCAATACTCCTTCATGTTTTCTTTTAATTATTTTTCCCTTTCTTCTCTCCCTTTCTTTTTTCCCCCTAAAACTCCACCACTTCTCTCCAGTGTATTAAGGATGTGAGTGAAATTGATGCCTGGAACGTCTCAAGTCTTTATGATGATGAATGACTTTCACTGCCAAAGCTTTTATTGTCTGTGATTTGGGAAGAAGGGGAGCTGATTTATCGTGGCTGACTGTCATGCCATTTAATACAGTTATAAATCCTGACACCACGATGTGCGCTGTGGGCCGGGGACCTACTCTGGCCACTCTTTCACCTCCCTTTTGTGTCCCCACTCACCATCCTTGGCTGTGCTCCTTGCAGGGGAGCAGGCAGGGGGGATTGGAACTGAGAGCTCCCACATGCAGGGTGATGGCCAAGGCTGGATAAGCCCCAAGCATCTCATCCAGCCTCTGGCAGGCTGTACGGCTCTTGGGGTGGATTTGGGTGCCCCCCCAGACCAGCCCTAAGCACCACTCCCACATCCCCCAGTCCTAGCGCTCTCACTGGTGGGGCTGCTCTGATCCTGCTTGAATGTGGCAGAAGGGGAATCTTCCACCATGCCTTGGGAGCAAAATCCCATTACCTACTTCTTCATGCACAAGCCCTCAAAAAGACAGGATGGTTAATGTCTAAATACCCTAATTGCATTTTTTAACTGCATTTTAGTGACCCTGGTGTAATGAGGCAGGGCACCTGCAGGTTTTGCAGACAGGAGCAACACAGTGCTGCCTCCTATGACTGATGCTGCCATCAGCTGGTAAAGCTTTTCCTTCCCCAGGTGCTCGGGAGGGACAAGTGGCTGGTGGCAGAGCACAGGCAGAGCCGGATCATCGCCTGCATTGCTTACTCGTGTCCAGCTGTGAACCCTGGGCTAGCTGGTGTTGGTACAAACGACATCTGTTGGTGGTTGCATTCGGTGTCGGGCCTCATCCAGTTGGGGAAGTGCAAATATACATAACCACAAAGCACCATCAGAGCCACAAAGCTGTTTAACATCCATACATCGGGCTCTGCATGAGCAGGGGGTGAGGCATGAGCTGTGCTGCAGAGAAGGGGAAGGGCAGTGAAGGGGCTGCATGCTTCCATGGGAGGCCAGAGTTTTTTGACAGAAAAATCATAGTGGAGCATTTTTGGTCCATCCAATACTCTTGCAGGCAGTGATGAAGCATGTTCAGCACAGTATTAAGGCTTTTCCCATGTTTCATGCTATATGGGAGTCACAGTTCCACATCTCCTTCTATCTCTGGGCTGAACTCACTGAAGGACACTTTCCATAAAGTAATCTGTACATTTGTTATATTTTGAACTCCCTGGTGCATCAGTTGAGCTACGCATTTGGCTACATTATGGGAGATACTATCTATCCACCATGCAGCTAGGAAAGAGATGGGACTTGGAAATGTGAACTTGATCCTGCTGCTTCACAGGGCAGATGAAAATTGCAATTTTGTCTTGAAGTGATTCTAAATGAAGTGTTTGAGGTTCTTTCAACTAAAACAAATAAAATATTTCAATGTTGAAAAATACTGAAACTGAAGTATGTCAAAATTTCCACAGCTTTGCTTTTTTCATCACAGAATCCAGCTAAAATGCCTGATTTCAGCTCTTCATCATATTGCAGGAGAAAAATAACATTTCTGAGATATCAGAAAAATCATACTTGCTTTGTTGATCTGAACTTTGTTGAGCCCTAATTAAGATGTTAAAATCAAGGATGTAAATATTTTTCCTGTGAGGAGCAGGAAACTGCTATGACATTAGCAATGATCCTTGGATTAGAAATGTCTCCATCTGAGATTAATTCCAGATGCAGATCATAAATATTGACTCTTGCGAGATGGAAGATTTCAGCATGGGTTAGACGTCTCTGCAAAACAGACTGGTGGAAGCTGTTGATTTTATTTTCCCTCTGTGCTTATCTAGCAAGCTGAACAACTGATTGCCAGTATGCTCTCCTCTTCCTGCTCATAAATGCCCCAGTGGGCTGGAGGGTCCTGCCTCCTGTGTTGGTGCTCACAGGGCTCTCCTGCACTGCGAAGTGTGTGTCTGCAAGGGAGCGGGTGGAACAGTCAAGCCCTGGGTTGTCTGGGTCTCACTGAGCTTTGGCAGCCCCCAGTACCCCACCACCATCCAGTGCTCCTGGCTGCAGAGTGCCCCAAGTCAGGCTGGATGTGCTGTGACCCTGAGCAGTGCCGCCCTCCACTGGTGCATTGTCAGTCTTTAGGGTGGGCATTGGTGAAGAGTTTCAAGGGTCCAGCTGGAGTTTGGCGGGATTCACACCAGGGCAGGTTTGCATGCCTCCTGAGCTCCTCCTCCTGCTCTCACTGCTCCCAAAAGCCCTCTGGATGTCACTGCTGTCCTTTGCAAGGCAACTGAAAACCCACATTCTCCCCTTTCGCCTGATTGCCTGACTGGGTCTCTCTGGACAGCTGCCAAACTGATCACCAGCTGTCCTGTACCCAGCTGGGAAGCATGAAGTCCCTTCTCAACTGGTGCCACCCCAGCCCTACGTGTCTTGGCAGGGACACAGGGCTTGGCAGCCCACCAGCACAGGCTTGCTGGGCTTCTGGGACTCTCCACAGGTTCCCCACGGGCGCAGATGCTGATGGAGGACCGTCAAAGTGCCTTTCCTCAGGCACTGCTGTCGCACCCATGCACTGCTACATCTGAACTACCTATGAACAGCAAGGCCTTTTGGCCAAATTTCCAGAGTAAATCTTGCGGGTCTTAGCCCTAATGAAGGATGCTCTCCCCTGTGAGCAGCTTCTCTGTCCCAAAGGCAGCTTCTGGCCTCAGCAAAGATTTTGGGCCTGAGGAATGAATCAGAGAACAGGGGGTATGGGACCACCCGCTCTCCTCAAGGCTGGCTTTGAGATGTATGTCCCTTTTGTTCACTGCTAAATATTTGCTAAACGCGCTGAATATGTGGGGCTGAAAACACTCTGGATTTTAATTTAAGAGAGAGAAGCTGAAAGCCATCCACCTCTCCTTGTGGTTTTGCATCCATGGCTCCCCAGTAAAATGCTGCCAGTGATCTTATTTTCACCCTGTAGCTCTTAGCGTTTTTTTTTGTCTTACAGCTCCAGTGCCTGGACTCCAATTACAGTGTGAGGAGTTTGTAATTCTTCATAAACTGTTACTAGCATTTTTAATCCCCTTGGTAGCAAAAAGTAGGTTAGGAAATAGCTTCTGGATGTATGCAAAAATTCAAACTCTGGAAAAGAAACAAAAAGAAAAAATATTTTATTTAAACATCTTGTGATAACTCAGTTGCTCTTGTGACTTTGTAGTGTATTGAGTACCTAGCTCTGCATTTGCAGGAGCACGGATCCCTGGACCACAAACTTTCTGAGCTGCTGATCCTCTTGGTCATCCTGCAGCTTTCCAGCAGCACAGTGATTACTGTAGAAACAGTCTCACAGAGCCTGCTGTGCCGCTCTTATTTAAAGTATTGCTGTGCTGCAGAAAGGAAACGACAATAAAGGGAATATGTTGCTTCTGCATGCGCTAAGAGCACTGATCAAACCACATGAGATCCCATTTCAGACATAATGTGCATTGGAGGGCAAAATTAGATTGAGAAGTAAATGGAGCCTAAAATTTCCATAGCTTTCTTCGTCAGAAAGCTGTTTCATTGCGTGGTTTAATTCTCCCAGTTCTTTCATTCATTGCTTGTAGTGTGCTCGCTGGAGTACATTTTAGAAATAATGGGATGAAAAAAACCACCTTTAATTTGGCAGTGGCTGGGAGGTGTGTAAGGGCTGTTCAGGCCTGAGATGTGAGGGAATATGAAATGCAGAAGCATGTTATGCAGCAGCAGAAAACCAGCCAGAATGACACTTTCTGCATTTTATCAGGAAGAGGTATTTTGTCTGTGGATTTTAATTTTTGTTTTGGCTTATTTTGCATTTGTTTAGGTTCTGAGCTATTTGAACTTGCTATATTTCTATTTTAAACTTTTATTTCATCGCTGCTTGTAAAATGCACTGTGCACTAAACTGCACTGGTGTCAAAAATTAGTATTTTCTAGGCTGAGATCTTCCTGTTACTTTTATGCGATATGTGTTTTCTCTCCCCTTTTAACATGTCTGCTTGACAGGGGGAGGCTAACTGGTATCTCAGATAAGCAGACACATGGGGTTTTTTGCCTTTGAAGGCAACACTTGATGTCATTTCCAAACTAACTCAGATTGCAGATTAGAGCACTTGATGTAAAGCAAATCCCTTTTGAAACAGTGAAAACTGCAGATTGGTATAACTGGCACCAGTGGTATGACCAGAGGTGGAGGAGCCTGTACATGTCTCTGTCCTGTGTGCACCTTTGTGCGTCTGTGTGTCCAGGCTGCCATTTTCTTTCCAGAGCCCGTGGAAGCTGGCTTTGCTTCCCTCATACTACTTCATCAAGTCATACATGCTGATTGCAACGTTGGCTCTTCCTGTCTTGCGTTATGAGCTGCAGAAATGCAAACAGGGAGTTGTGCCCGTTTCAGGTTGTTTTCAGCAAAGTCTCCTGAAATGTGGTGTCTGGGGAGATGCTTCTTCACACTGATGGAGAGACTGAGGCCTGGACCAAGAGCCAGTGAGGGCTTAGCTCAGCTCTGGTTGTTGGGTCCTTCTACTCTAGGAGCCCTTTCTGGAGTTTCTGTCTAGGGCTGAGCACATACAGAATCCAGCCTCCCTTAGCTGTGGCAGAGCCCTGCAGCCTCAGCTGCCAGTGTGCTGAGCCATGCCCTCAAATAAGACTTGGAGAAATGTGTTTCCCTGCCCAGTTAAGATTTTGGCTTTTTTTAGGTCTATTTCCTATTAAAAAACCCACCAGACCTGAGGGAAGTTTAACAACTTGAAATAGTAAACAAGGTAAAACCAGCCCATAGTAGTGTGCAGTGCTTGTTTTTTGGTCTGCTTTTTTAATCTGTCCTCAGTAGTTTACATTTTACGTAGCAAAATCATTCCAAACTTGAAAACTGTGTTGTTGGGCTTTTTTAAAATTACTTTAGTATTATTTATTTTTTTAAAGGGAAATCAAATGTTCTCACATCTTTAAAGCTTTTCTCACAATCTTTCAGACTTAAGTGAACAGCCTCTCCGCTTGCATAAACTCCAAGTTCCCACAGTTCAAGTTTTTGGGGAGAATTTCTGTCTCTTAATGAAAAGTTCTCATTAAGAAAGGTCTTGTCCAGCCTTGGCTTAAAGGCAAACCTGACAATCGTGGTCTGCCTTGTCCTCCTTGCTGTTTGCCGGAAGATGTCTCATTGCCTGCCCGGCACATGCTAGTCCTGAGCTTGTCTGCCTGCCCATGCTTGCTTTGCTTTCCTCTTCTTTTCTCTTCCCCTAATTTTATTTAATGAGCCAATGTTTCTGACACTGTATCAAGAGTGCTGGAAGTACTGGCTAGAGCCCTTGGGGGCCGCAGCAGCAAGTGTGTGCACACACCACTGATGAAGCGGCACAGTGCTGGGTGAGACACCGTTGCCAGGACCCCACTTAGTGCAACACTCAGCTCCTCTGTCGGTCCCATGCCTGCCGTTGCGCCCTCAACTTGGAGATCATGGCTTGGCAACCTAAGAAGCAATGAACTTGCCCAGGGCTGCTAAGCACCCTTTTTCTGCACTGATATGGTATGAGAGCATGCTTCTCCAATGCATCACCACGCCTGAGCAAATGCTGGGTGCTGGCAGTAGGGCAACACTGGCTGTGGATGGGGTTTCCTAGAACCTGCCTGTTTGTCCCCTCCTTTGGGAATAACTGTGCTTGTTAGTAACAAAGACGTGTTCACAGGATTATGCAAGCAGGACTTGAGCGGAGGGGAGCACCTCTGTGGGACTTGCAGGCTGTCCAAGGCAGACTGCAGCCTCCCACATAGGACCCTCTCCTGTGAGGAGCTGCTCTGGCTGCAGCAGCATGTGTTCATGCAGCTCCCCTGCTGTTCTCCAGGCAGGTTTAGGAGTGGAACGATCTCGCAGAAGGGATTTAATGGGTGTGTTGATGAAATGTCGCCAGACCACTGTGTACCCTCCCACAAAGTTTCATCCTTCTTGTGCTCAACTCCATCCATCTTCCATTCCCTTCAGTGCTCCCTTGATGGGTGAAGCGGCAGCGATAGATACTTGTCCTCTCTGGAGCTGATGGCGTAGTGTACCTTGAGAGTGGTGGGACCCTCTTCATTTCTCTGGCACACATGCTCAAGCATTCCATATCCCTCCACATGTGATGCTAGGCACCTGAAACCTACCCAAGCTGTGCATTTCTGTATCCAGACCACCATTCGCCTGCTAGCCCTTCATTGAGATGGACAAAGAGAAAGCTTGCAAGGCATAAAGGTTTCATTTACTAGGGGAAAGGGAGAAGTTAAATTCTGCTGGTTCATTGTAGTATGTGGCTAATTGTTGGCCACACAAGAATTAGGGTAGGGGTAAGTTCTTGCAGAGTCATTGTCCACCTAGGATATCTTTTCCTAGTCTCCATACAGACATCTGCTCCAATACTTTGTGTGCGTGTACGTTAAATGAGAGGTCAAGCTGGGGAATTCTAATTTTGCACGTGTTATGGGAGGGGAAGGGGACCCATGTAGACTTTGAAGGTCACAGTTGGTGACAGTGCAGCGAAGCTCAAGTCTCAGACTTCTCACACTAGCAACATAAAATACATTTTAATATACATGGAAAGCTGGACTGCTGGGTTGTTCATAGGGTGCAAGAGCTCCATGGCTGCAAAGAAGAAGGGAAAGGAGTTATATGCAGCAGCAGCTGAAAGAGATTGTCTAGAAGAGACAAGGGTGAGGGCAAAGCACACTGCAGCTCCAGGACTGGTGCTTAGAAATTGCAGAGAAAACAGACTGAAGTATTCATCTGTACATCTCCACTTCTTTTGTGCTTTACCAGAAAGTACAATTTTTCCTTATTTTTTCTTTTTCCCATCCTGTCTCTTCTTTAAAAGTGTAGTTGTGTCGATAGGAAGAGCCGCAGAGACACCTGCTATGAAGGGAAGCTCTGGACTCCTTCAGACACCTACTGCTGCCTTGCAGATGAGGAGGAAAATAGACCCATATCTGCAACCCCTGTTTCAGCGCAGTGTGCTTAATCTGAATTTTATGGCTTTGATAGCAGATTACAGTGCCACTATCACAAACCCTTGCAACCCCAGTCACGGTGGACACTGTGCATTTCAAAACCTCCTCCACTAATCTTTCCCCCACTGCTCCCATTCCCTAGCTGCTAATTTCATGCAGGCACTTAACATGATGGATAATTGTGTTCTGCTTATCAATGTTTAATTTAAGGGCTGTTCCATCTGACCTGGATGCCCTCTGCAAGAGCTATGCCTCATTATTGACTTCATGGTCACACCTGTGACATTACCTGCTTTGTAGGAAGTAGACTTTGACATTCCTATGAGGCTTTGGCAGCCAGAGCTAATTGTCAGAAGAATAATCGAGTCAGCAAAATCATTACAGGTGATCTGTGTGTTACCACTGTTTTATCTGCCTCTAATTAGGTGCAGGAGAGGTAACTCATTGCAGTAAGCATGCCTCACTAGGTGTGATGTTCAAGAGCTGGATGAGCACAGAAGGGAAGTTATTCATTAACAGCAGCATTTCAATGTCTTGGGGTCCTGTACCAGTGGCATCTCCTTTCCTGGCATAACAGGGAGAGATGCAATCCCATGGGCATCAGTGAGATGTAAAGTCTGAGCCATGTTTGGACAGGACCAAACAGCAGGGCATGTGTGCAGCAGCTCTGAACCTGAGGCAGTAACAATGAAGGCACCACGCTGCTGTTGTGCTGAGCATGGAGCAGTGTTTTGTGCACAGTAAACCAAGTTCATCTTTTTAAGACATACTCATCTGTGGTTTGGGGTGCTTTGCTGCCCTGTGTCACTGTCCTGGGCAGACCTTGGGTGCAACGTGAGTTCCCAGGCTGCAGGGGCAGCAGGACCAGGTGATAGCACTGGTCAGGTCCTTTTCCTGCTAATGGAGTTGCACATTTGGGAAAAAAAATTATTTAGGATAATGATTTAAACAACAGGGCTAACATTATCAAAATCTTTGTTGGGTAAGGGAAGAGCTTTTCGAAGTGGGAGCTGGATTTGCAGAAGAAAAGTCAGTTCTGGTAACAGGTTTAAATGAAACAGGCTGGAAATTTAGGTTTGCTTCCCAGAGATCAAATGATCCCCAAAAAACCATCTCTGCCATTACTTTGTTATTGTTTTTTTTCTGGTGTTAAACTAGTGCATCCCTGGCTGTTAAGTCACTCCCTCAGTTCTGGGGTGGTCGATGCTTGGTGTAGGGGGGATTCTGCCAAAGCCCATTGATAGACCCATGCATGCTGACTCCTGGAAGCAGCGGGATGGTCCTGGTCTTCCTGGTGGCAGAGCAGTACCAGTGCAGGCCCCTTCCTGTGCTACCAGTGTTTGCGATCACTTGATGAAGGTGGTGCCATTTGTCAAGGCCAGAAACTGGATTCCAGGGGGCAGGCACCATCCTTTTCCCCTTGTGCTGTGGAATCTTGTGAGATCACTTTGGAGAGAACACAGCCCAAAGCCAAGCCTGATCCATCCAACTCCTTTTGGAAGGGGTTTGTCCATTCTGCTGGTGCACTGATGTCATTTTTTATGCAGCATCCCTGCATGATGTGTTGGGAGTTCTTGCATGCAGAGGCTGCTGGGTGAGGGTCAGGTCACAGTGTGGTGGCATCTCTTAATCTGCACTTCACTCAGCATAAATCTGTATCTCTAAAAATTGTTTTCTGGCAAGACAGGAAGGGTCAGGTGAAGCAGCAGCCACAGCATAGAGCCATGGGGGCTGTGCTCTGTGCAGGTGGGCAAGTCTAGAGGTGGGGGGCTGCTTTCAGAAGGGTGAGGGCATGTGAGGTGGACCCTGGGGACATACTGGTCTGTGGTAGAGCATCCTCGTCCTTGGCATGACCTTGGCTGGCTGGTTCAGATGGGCCAGCATCTTGGGATGAGAGTGAGCACACGTGGGGATTCACTGTGACTGCCAGGCTGCCTTTCCCAATGCTGCTGACTTGTTGGCTTTTAACATTTGTCCCTGGAGAGGTGGGATTACCCCATTAACCCAGCGCATTGCCTAATCATTGGCCACTCTCCTGAGCTGATTTCACATCTGCTGTAAGCATGGACTGGGGGGGGAAGGCTAGGTTTCCCTTGGTGCAGCCCACAATGTGTTTCAGAGAGGAAAATAACTGGCCTTGCTACTGCAGAGGGTGTTTCTGAGTCAGTGGCAAAAGGGGCTGTGTAAGATCCCTCCCCACCGCCTGAACCCCTGCATTTTCTAATGTATCCTTTGCAATAATTAATTACCTGTCCAGTGGGTACATTTCTTTCATACTGTTACTGGCAATCTGTTAGATAAAGTGAAAAAAAAACATGTTGGTGCCCTGTGGTATTGAAAGTGAGGGGTTTTCACACTGTCAGGGTAATGAATTCTGCAAGGGTTTGAAGCACCTGAGCTTGGGGAAGTCCTTGTGTCATGTGTCTGGGAGTGACAACCCCCAGTGGTTAATTACTGCCATGGATGAAAGCTGAGCTTATAGCAAAATGAGATCATTTCATTAATAGTTACCTTTGAAGTTAATTGGATTCACATTTACACACAGTAGTATACAAAGACGCACTTGGAAATGCTCTTTGCTGCCTTTAGTTATTTTTTTTTCCCAAAGGTGGGTGAACTGAGGAATGCTCCTGAACTGCTCCTTCAGGTGTTTTTCACCATGGTTTGGAGACATGAGAGTCCTTTGCTGCTGCTTGCTGCTGCTTTGCCCCAGTCAGTCTCGGGCAGCTTGTCCTGCAGTGGAGATACTTGCTTGTGCCTGAGAGCTACTTGTCATGTCTGCTCAGTGGGGGTGTTGCTAATCTCTCCTTTTTTTTGCTGGTTGCAAAGTAATTTTTTTTATGGAATAAAATTACTTATTTTCACTTTTCTTGAGAAATGGCAATTTGCTCTCAGTGCAAGAGCACTGCTAGCTTCTGGTGAATGGAGGGATGGACATTTATTGAATATCTTCTGTGTGGAGAGCGAAGCACTTTGACATGTGTCTGTGCCCTCTGGTCCCACAGCGCCAGTTGATGCTGTTATTATTCGGCATCATCATATTCTGGGTTTTGGAGTAATGCGGGATGAATTCTGGCAGGAGTATATCTAAGACTGGAAAAGATATGCAACTTTTCATCACCTTAGCAAGTTCATGATAGTTGTGTGTGTACAGGATCATCTGTAACAGAGGCATTTGCTCTGCTCTTTGCGAAGCCAGCCAGGGTTCTGGTGCTCCCTATCCCATGGGGTGCTTTTGCTGGCCAGCATTGTGGTCCCCAGCCCCTCTCCAGATCGGTCTAGCTGGCATGGTACCAGGCATTTACAGGTGGATGTGCTCCCTCAGTCTGGCGCCTATTTGCAGGCAACTCCTCCATGCTTGGGCACCCCGGCATGCTCTCCTGTGCTGGTTAGGCACTGGAAGGCCCCAGAGGAGTGCCTGATCCCAGCAGCTCCCTGAGAGTGGCAGTGCTGATTCTATGCCCATGCCTATGCCCATGCAATCCCCTCCTGTGCAGCTCCACACCATCACAAGGCAATGCTGATAACCAGTTGCTGCTATCTGCTTTCCTATGGGTCTGCTTGGCCAGTCTGTTCTTGTAGCACACCTGGATGGGAAATGTGTTTGAAATGCTATGTTGCTCACCATGCTGCAGCTCTTTCAATCCCTCAGACCAGCAGCAGCTCAGTGGTAAACTTTTCTTCATAGAAGAAATGGAAAGGCTGAGACATGGAGAGGGAAAGCAGTTTGTCTGGATGGAGTTCATCTCCAAGATGGCGTCTTCTCCAGTCATTTTGACCTCAGGTCTCTTCTGCTCTGCATCTTTGATTTTCAGAGAAGGGTTAATTGCATGTATCCATATTATGCTGTGGCAAGTGTTGTGGGGTGCATGTAGTCCTGTACAGGCAAGACTCAGCAAGGTGTTTGTGTGTCTGAATCTTTAGGCAGTGGCCTCATAGTGTTGGTACAAGTTGTTGGCAGAAAATCCTTCTCAGTTCTGCTTCAGTTCATCTTCTCCATGGGCTGGAGCTGCAGCTTAGCTGCTCTGTCCTGTGTGACACCAGCCCAGTGAGGCAAGGAAGGAGAGGAGGGAGGCAGCTTTGCCTGCAGCCACTTGTGCCCCATCCCCAACTTTAGGCATCTGAAACAACCTTAAAGAAGCTACCCCAAAGGTATTTAAGAGTATGCGTCTTGAAGGACCTCGGTCTTTATGTCTCCATGGCCCAGTGCTAAAATGTAGATGTTAATTTCCTCTTGGTTGCTTTGCCTACATGAGTAGGGTGGGAACACCTTAGTGTGGAGCCTGCTTCTTATCCTGTCTTTGAGCCCTTGGTCACCTCTTGCCGTCCTTGTCTTGGTTGCCTCCCAGCCTCTGCTTGAGGCCTGGCTGCAGTGACCCTGCTGTAAAGATTTTTCAGCAGATACCAGAACGTTTAATTTGGAAATGAGATGTGGTGGAAACCATACCAGACCCCCAGAACAGGCCATCGGTGATACTGGCTTGATTTATGGAGAAGCTGAGTTTCTACTTCTCTTGGTGTCTCCAGTGGTGGCTACATTGCTCAGTGCCCTTGATCCTGACTGTGCTGGGTGTGACAGTGGCTTTTGGAGAAAATAAAAAATACTGTGACGCTGCTGAGGAAGAGAAGAGCCGCAGTGTCCATTCTTTGGTCTATGGAGGGCTCCAGGATGCCAGCATGGAGCTCAGGCTGTGAGATTCTCTTCTATATTAGGGACAGCCTGCAGTCAAGGGTCAGTGCTCTCTGCCAGCACTGGGGGGAACTTTGTTTCTGCAACCAAATTTAAGTGGATTGCAGATCCTTTTGCCTTCTGTAGGCTGTAGAGATGATGTAATCAGAGTTAAATTTTATACAGGAGAGAAGGAAGCAGGGCAGTAACAAGGGGAGAACATTTTAATCTAAAAGGGCCATTTTCTGCCTGCCTTGAATAATTAGAATTCATGATGCCCTTCCGTAAGGAATCTGGCTTCCCCGTAGAACTGGAGAGCAAATTAATCAATTGTTTGGAACCTTAAATTCTTTCAGGGTGCAGATGCACCATAAATATTCTGTAGGAAGGTCCTGAGAGGAACAGCACACATCCCGATTTGTGGATGCAGAGCACCAAGGAAAGTGGGGCATGTGCTGAGAGATCACTGCAGCAATGCCTACGTGCCTGGTGCTGACAGAGCGTTGTGGCATGGACCCCTTTGTCTGATGGGGTGGTGGGGAAGTGGCCTTCATGGCCATGACCTGGGGGTGGTGAGCTGCAATTTGCAATGACTGCATTTCCATCCCTTGTCTCATTAGATAAGATCTCATTTCCTTGAAGATAACAAACAAACAAAAAATTAAAATTTTTATTTTTAGATCAGTTAGAAATGAGATTTTGCCTACCAAAAAAGTTAAAAAATTGTTTTGCCTTATAGGAAAATACTCAGTTTCAACATCTTCAAGTCTCTAAAGACTTGAAAAAAAACCCAACCCCTGTCATAAAATCAAATTCCTACACAAAACAATTTGAACATGAGAATCCATGCATTTCTTCTTGTTAGTGTCACTAAAACTGACAAAGTCACCTAACTTTTCTTGTTGATATAACATGCCATGTTTTGATGAAGGATTTTTGCCCAGCTAATGAGCTGGTTTGAGCCAAAAGCATCTTGGAGCTTGCTAGGGCCTGAGTGGTCTCCTCCTGGTTTCCTTGCCACTTGGCAGGATGGCCCAGGTGCTGCCAGTGCCACCCCATGCTGGGGTGGTGAATAGGGCACATCCCTATAGCGAAGCAGTACCTTGAACAGTATATATGGTGCTACCAGGACAGGATAGCAGCATCTCCATCCAGCTGCAGACCCAGCTGTGGCATCCCAGGGTAGATGCTAACAGCACCTGAGTGCTCTGTGAAAGCAATATATCCTTGGAGAACTTATTCAAGGATGCTGTGGGAGTCCAGCAGACCATGAGTGGGCTCCCCATGATCATTTTCCCTGGCGGGGCTTCAGGAGCATCCCTTTAGTCTCCTGGCAGACCACCTGTGGCCACAGGAGTGTTTTCCTGAAATCCATCACTTCGTGTTGCACCTTCCGTCTTCATTCTGCGGGCAGCAACATGTGAGAGCTGTGACTGGAGCAGGAAGGGGACCCTGGCCAACGGTTCCAGGGGAGGAGGGAGATGAGGAACACCCCACTGCCTGCTTTCTGTGGGGCTCCATTTCCATGGAAGACCTGTGGGTGTGTGAATAAAGACATGTTTCTGCAGTCTAAGTAAAGAGCAGTACATCAGGCTGTGTCTGTGAATCTTACCCTTCTTTTGGCACCACAGCAAACTATATTTTAAAAGGTCATCATGTCTCAATGTCTTGAATTTGGGTTTTAGCCTTTCTTTTTTTTTCTTTTTTTTGTGATGGTTTTGTTGGTTGTTGGGTTGGTGGCTTTTTTGTGTGTGATTAGTTTGTTTTTTTTTTTTAACTGGCTTTAATAGGAGATAAAAACAATGTCCTGCATTGTGTTTAGATCTCTGCAAACCTTCAGCCACTGCATTGTGATTTTCTGGGAAGTTTTCTGGGAAAGTGTCATTAAGATCACTGTTATTTCACATTTTGCTGTTTCTGACTTTACAAATCTGAGCTTTAGAGGAACTTGGGAATAGGGGTGAGCAGCCAGAGTTCAGGCAGGCACGTTCCTTTCCCTGCAGAGCTCTGCTCTTCCCTTTCTCATCTCTCACTTCATCAGAGCTTTGTGGCAGCTTACAGAGAAAGCAGAACTGTGCCTGCCCTCCCTGCCAGGCTGGAAATCCCACACTGTTCTTTACTGAGCAGTGATGACAAATGCATGGCTGTGTTCTGGGCATTTCGGGAGATGTAAAACTGTGTCCGCTCGTCGCGATGCTCATGTGGTGATTTGTCGGTTTGATTCCTCAGGTCGTGAGCTGGCAAGCACAACGCTCCCAGGATACCCTCCACATGTCCCTCCTGCAGGACAGGGCAGCTATTCTGCTCCACCACTGACAGGAATGGTGCCTGGTGAGTGCTCCAAGTGGAGGGGGATGGGAGTGTGGGAAATAAAAGGGAAGGAAAAAGACAGCATTTCAGGAGGAGAGCGTGGCACTCTGTGGATGCTCTGGGCTGAGGTGAGCATGAGGCAGAAGCCACAGGGCTAGAAGGGAAGGCAAGGTGTGAAGCAGTCCTGAGTGAAAGAAGACCAGGCACCCCAGTGCAGGAGGTGATTCAGCTGTGGACTGCCTAGGCAAATAATTTGCACTGTCTGAAAGAGCTCCAGCCTCCCTTCTGTGGAGCCTGGGGGTCGCACCATTTTGGACCATGCCAGGTGCTTACATTTTGGCACCCGTTTTGCTGTAACCCACCTGTTTCCTCTGAACATGCTGTGTCCCTCTGTGCTGTCCTACTGCTGAGGTCACTGGTCCTTGAGGGTTGGACATGTCCTGACCTCCACATTTCTCTGCGCAAATCTGTGCCCATCTGGCTGCCTCCCAGGGGATGCTGAGTTATCCTCAGGATGCTGTATGTCTATAATTTCCTAACCCTTTGGAGCCATGCAGTGTGAAAGGATGTGTAGTGTGAGCCAGCTGGTGGCCAGCACTTGCTTGTGTGGCCAGTAGGAGTGGTGGGGTGGGCAGAACAGAGTCTGCAGGCACGTAACATCAAGAGTGCAGCTGTTGGCCGCTGTTGGATATGAGTTGGTGTGCGACAAAGGGTAGGACATCAGGGTGCTGGCAGTGCCTGGTGGTGGGAGCACAGGGCTTGCTCCTGCCCCAGTGCTGGAGCCTGTCAGATACTGCTGGAAATGAGCACATTTATTTCAGCTTGAAAGAACTGCTGGGATTTCTGCCCAAGCTCTACTACTTTTGATCCAGATGTGACAGACACTGCTGGCTATGAGGGAAAGCCCAAATATATATGGTAAAAGTCATTAATTTGGCCTCTAAGATCATATGATTTGAAAAGTGGTGATAAATTGGGGTTTCTTTCTCTTTCCACTGTTGCTTCCCAAGCCCTTCAGGTCATTTGAGCCAGCTTATGGTCATATTGTTACTTGTAATCACATGGTTCTGGGAAGTGGTGATTTATTAAAAAATCCTTGTAATCGGAAAGTGGGAATTGGTGACTGATTTGATGTTCAGGTTCTTTCAGGATTGGTCTTTGTTACCAGCTTTGGTCATGTTCTGTAATTTCGGTTCTACCAAATCACTAAGGAGTTAAGAAAAAAATCAGCTCTTTATGTTTGCATTAGAGTTAGAAATCGTCTGTGGAAGTTAGATCATAGGTTGTTTAGAAACCAGTTTTTACATCTGAAGTAGCCTCAGAAAAAGCTGCTGAGAAGGTGTCAGATGCAGTTTGTGAGAAGTGGGAATAAAAAGTGAACACCTGAAAGCAAGTCTTGTTTGAAAAATGTGAGGTTTCGTCTTTGTTTTATGCCATTTCTCATGGACACAAACACACAGACACCGTATTGGTATGCTCCTTCTAGCCTCAGCCAGGCCTGCCTGACTGCGATGGCACAGCTGGCTGTTCAAGTCCGGTGAAGACAGGAACTTGCATCAACTCTTCAGCACAACCACAAGCTCAGCTGGTTATGCCCCTGCTGGAGGGGCACATATCCTGTCCTGCCAGGCCCTTTCTTCTCCCATCTGGTCTCTCCTGGACTGGTTCTTCACTGATGCCCAGAGTTCCCTCTCACTCCAAGAGCATCCTCCTGCTGAGAGTGAGCATTTGAAAGCCTCTGTGCATTGGATGCTGTTATTCATGACAAAGGTGGAGATTTAAAGGCATTTAGAAACATTGTGGGAATCTATAGCCTTCTTTCAGAGCAGCTTTCACTGAAAACCGAGCTGTGAGCCCTAGACCCCCTTCCTTAATTTTTTTGGAGCTACGAGCTCTTAAGAAGCAGCTGACAGAGATGGCAAAAGGGCTTGGTGCTGCTTAGTCAGGGAAGGTGCAGTGAGAGTTTGGTGATATAGAGTCATCTGAACCCATTTTCCTGGGTAATAGATTTTATTTTTAACTATACATAGGCTTGTGTGACCCATTATATTGAATAACTGCACTGTTCCTCTCTCTGGTTCCTTTAATAACAACCTTCTGCTCCAGATAGTGTGAAGGTCAGCTGCAATTCCTGTATGTTCTCCTTCTCTTGTAAGTGAGAATTTGCTAACTAGCATCCAAAGTACCTTCTCAATCCTTCTTTGACTCCTGTCCTTTGCAGGACTAGTTTCAGAGCCTTCCTGGGGAAAGCACCACAGCTCCCAAGGGGTTGACCATGAAGCAGATGATGGATCCTGTCTGGTGCTGTGGGCAGATCCCTGCTTGTTCCAAAATGGACAAATCTCCATGCCTGAGCCAGGGTGCATGTTTGGTATACCAGTCTCAGGGATTCATTTCACGACCTGCCACTGCTCTGTTGTACCTTTTGGAGCCTCTGCTAGAAATGTTCTTCCTTGATAAGATTTTTAATTGTTAGCCATGAATTTCTGCTCATAATTAGGTAATTGTGTGCGTTAAGTGCTTAGAGATGTTGGAGAAATGTATACATGATAAGACATAGAGAGTG
Organism: Psittacus erithacus; assembly: GCA_009867235.2. NCBI lineage: Eukaryota > Metazoa > Chordata > Aves > Psittaciformes > Psittacidae > Psittacus > Psittacus erithacus. The sequence continues at coordinate 56,001 of WYDI02040575.1, forward strand.
TTTTATTGCATGCTTGCTGCCACTGCCATCACTTGTGCTGCTCTGAACGAACCTGCCCCTTGACACACTGCTGGTGTTTGTCCTGCATCTGCTGGGGTCTGTGGCATGCCTGTGGGGCTGGAGAGGCCATCCAGCTCACTGGCATTTCCGAGGTGGAAGCAGGAGCTGTGTGGATTAAGCTTCTTGCTCTGCGCTTATTTCTCCTCCGGCTTCCCTCCTGTTCATCTGAACAGGAGAGGCTTCTTCCCCTGACATCCATGGGTCCTTCTCTGCCTCTTCCAGAGACAAGGATGCACACAGGAACCTGTCTCCACTGCATCGCCATGCCCGGCAAAAACACCTGGTCCGTGCTCTCAGATTGCTTCCCTTCTTTCCCTACGAAAACAGGGACTTGTATTATCAACAGGGAATTTCCCTTTTTACATGGCTTGTGAATGTTTATGGTGGCCCAGAGAGTAAATTTCTCTAAAGGAAGCAAACAAGCAAACACATGGTTTCAGTTTCAGCTCAGAGCTTTATGATCTGAGCACTACATCACTTGAGGCGCCCATAAATGTGGTGCCTGTGCACATCTCTGGCCCAAGCGTGCTTCTCTTGCCTTTTGGTGGCTGTCACCCCATAGAGGTGACCAGAGAAGCAGTGCAGATCAAGTAGACCACAGTGCTCTGGCAGCACAGGGTCCAGTGAAGTCCTGCAGCATGGAGACATGGGCAGGCAGATGGGAAAACAGCTGGCTGGATTGTCAAGCTTAAAGGTGGTGATTAATGCCACAATGCCACCGTGCTGCAAGCTATGGCCAAGGGTCTGCCCTGGTCAGCATCTTCATCCACAACAAGGAGGGAGTACACCTTGTCAGGTTTTCAGATGATGCAAAACTGAAGAATACTGTCAGTGTCCTCCAGGGTAGGGCTGTCACATGAAGGCACCTGTGCAGGCTGGAAGGAGCATGAAATTCAACCAGGGCAAACATAAAATCCTGCACCAGGGATGGGAGGACTGCAACAAAGCTGGCTGACAGTAGGACTCTGGGGATGTGGGCAGATAGGGAGCTGAGCAGTGTGCCCTGGTGATGAAGATAACCAGCAGCATCCTAGCAAGGATTAGCCCCCTCATCGGCACACTTAGACTCACAATGCGAATAGTGCCAGTTTGGGCCTCCCAGCACAAAGACACAATAGCCATTAAGTTGAAACAAGCGAGATGCAAATTGGGTGTGAGGAAAAGCTTCCAACTATTCCTCCATCAAAAGGGTCCAGGGGTGGAAGAAGTTGCTCAGAGAGACTGTACAGTCTCCATCCTTGATGGTTTTTCAAGGACAGACTGACTGAAGCCGTGAGCATCCTGGTCTGGCCTCATTGCTGATCCCGCTGTGAAGGTCTAGAGATCTTCCAACCCCCCTTCCATCTAGAAATGCCCCGTCATCCTATGACTCAATATTTTGATTATGGCGTTGCTGAAAACATGCTGCAGAATCAGAAATTTTTATGCTTCTGCGTGGTATTGTATCAGAGAGGGATCTGGTTCTACTGTTAGCTTGTTGATTCCAGTCACTGCAGCCCTGCAGCATGGACTCCCAGTGCAGCATTCTCCATCTGCCTGTACTCTGTGAGTAGGCTCAGCTTGCCTACTGTCTGGGAGATCAGGCATGGAAGGGAGAAGGCAGCTAGACCAGGTGTAAACTGGGTGATTATTGGTGAATATTTCTGGACATGTTGGGAGTAGGCAGGAGATGGACAGCACTGTGTGGCATCTGTCATAGGAAGCCATGGGGTCCTGAAACAGGTACTGCCTGCCAACTGACCTCACCTGCCTGCTGCTGGGGCAAGGGACGCAGCAGCTCCTGGAGCAGCTTGACCAAAGTGGACACTTGTCTTTAATCCTCATCATCTAGTGGCTTATGCCTTGAAGCATGAGAGTTTATATCCCTTGTAAATGTTTATTTTGTCTAGTGTATCTCTCTGTATGTTCTCATTATCTATTTAAAAGTTTAATCTATTGATTTCTACTAGATTCGTGGTCTCAGTACCACCTCAGAGCACAGGATCCCACAGGTTAATGAGATGCTATCTGCAGAAATTATCTCCAATAATTTGGTGGTATTTGTTCACACTGTGACTGTGTCCCTAATATACTGTTGCTTTAGAAACATCGGGTAGTATTTTCCCAGCAGCCTTTCCCTTGTCTCCTGGGAAAAGCAGGCAAGAACAAATTGCATCTTCTCCATACCATCCAGTATTTGCAGCCTAGTACCTCCCAGCTTTGCTTACTTGTTTCCGAAGAGGCAGTCAGTCTCTGGGGTGTTTTGCTCTTCTGATGGAACTGGTGCTGTCATCTGCTTGCAGCTTCTGCTGTCTTTTCTCCCTTTACTACTTCACATCCGCAGATTTGCCTTTAGGAGCATAGCAGCAGCTAGTTGGGAGCACATCACTGGAAAATGCAATGATGATAGGGATTTTACTCTGTGACCTGTGTGGATGTCCCAGAACCCTTTTTTAAGTGAAGTGTTTGAAAGGAGGCACAGATTCTAGATGCAATGGTCTGCTGGTTATGGACTGTTACTGTATTTCCCTTGCCTCCAGGAGGCTGGACCTTCTCTCCAGCCCGGCTTGTTCCCCTCTGTGGGCAGTAGTGCACTCCCATCTGGGGCTGGCATGGTGATGGGAGCCAGCACTGCTTGCCTGGGGTCTTTATTGGTTGTCTCTTCCTCCACACACTACCAGCCTGTTTCCAGCATGGGGTCAGATCTGTCTCCATGGATCACAGCTTGTATATGTGAGACTGCTCCTAAGACATGTCTGTGGAGGACAGTGGTCATTGGGAAGGGGACAGAGTGGAAGACAGAAGCATTGCCAGAGCTGCAGCTTGGGTGCCTGCTCTGAGGACTATGATCCCTAGAGCTGTGTTCTTTTGGGTCCTGGCTGGGGCCAGGGCAGGTGTCTTATAGCAGTTCCCACTGCCAGGACAGCAAGGGCTTGGCAGGGGTCTTGGGCAAATCATACCCATGTCCAGCTTCAGCATCTGCTTGCCCTCACCATCAGGTTCATGGTGCTGTAGCTGAGCTGGGGAAAGGTCATCATCAAAGAGCCATTATTGTTCACTTAAATACTTATTCTAGTTCTTGTGTTAGAAGTGTTGGGACAGCAGCCCCTGCAGCCCCTTGGTTTCTGTTTCCCCCTGTTCTCTCTCCCCATCTCCAGGCATGGACATCCTGCTTCTTGCCCATCCTCCCCTTGCTGGGACTGTCATTCACCCTGTCCCCTGCTCTCCTGCCCAGCCCTGAGCACTGGGTGACAGGAAAGGGTAGACTGTCCGGAATAGTGATGCTGAAAATATAGTCATTAATGGGACTCCTGAAACCCAGATGTCCTTTCTGAGCACCAGTAATTTGTTTTTAATGAAAAACCATGCAGTGACCCTGAACAAATGAATTTCCTTTATATGAAGTCTATGTGCAATTACCTGACTAAAGGGACCTGAAAACAGTGACATTCAAAACTGAGCTTTGAAAAGAAAAGCATAAAAAATAGCAATGGTGCTGTTATCAATCTCTTAGCTAGGAGAAGATCCTAGTTTTAATGTGCAAAGCAGAAGGAGATGATGCTAGGAAACAAAACATGGTTTTCAAATGTATTTTTTCTTGTGGCTAGCAGGCATTAGTGTGTAGAAGAAGTGAGGTTGTGTGACCTCTCTCTGTTGGGGCTCTTTCTCCCACCTGAGACTACAAGAAGCAGCACTGTCACTCAGCTGCTTGAGCCCAGCCTGCAGCGAGGAGTGCAAGGGAGCTGGAATGTGAGCTTTGTGGATGGGAGGCAGCAGTTAGGATATCGGACCTCCAGAATCAAACCTGTAGGAACTGGTGGGGTTTCATCTCCCCTAGCACACTGAAGACTTAATTCACAGTTATTTTCATGCATTTGTTATTAGTTCTGGCTCTGCCTTTGCCAAAGTTTCAACATAGTCTTTTGTAATCTCCTGACATGCAGCGGTAAATATTTGAAAGCAAAGCAGCTGGGAGGTAAAACACTTAAAATGGATGACAAAGCACATTACAGTATGTGGGATGAGAGAAAGCATCGGTGGCACAGCCTGAACTGCGTTCTTCTCTGATTTACAGCACAAAGCTGAAACTGCTTGGTTACATGGGCAGTGATGCTGTTGTGGCCAGTGAGAGTGAAAGGCCCCTCGTGCTAGAAGGACTGAAAGCAAATGCGGAATAAACCTTAGCATTTGTTTGGTGAGGCAGAAAGTTTGTGAGTTATCTCATTGGAGTCCGAAGGTGACTCCTAAGTCCATTTACCATTTGCTCCACCTACTTCATGCTGACATTACAGTGGGGATGTTTATCTCTGTGTAGATTATGGGCAGTTAATTTTTTTGTGCTGGTATCACCACTTATTGTAGCCCATGTAGCTCAATCCCAGCCATCACCCGGTATGCCCCAAAACACCTTCACCCCCTGCAGATGCACACAAGAGCACCCTGGACTTCCACCTCCACAGCTGGAAGACCTGCTCCCACAAGCCAGAAGTGCTGACAGTTGGCATGCTTTGGTTAAGTGAATTTACTGTTTTACTTCAAGTCTAGTGCTGCTCTACAAAGATGCCTCCCCACCCTCATGTAATCTTGGAGGACAAATCCTGGAGAAGTTTCATCACATATGATGAAGCAAGTGATATGCCATCATAAATATCTTGGGGCAATACCAGATTGCAAATAAACAGACAAATGGTTCACTTAATAATGAAGCAGTTAAGAAAATGATTCGTGTTTATCTGCTGCTTGTGTACACTTTGAGTGAGGTCTGTGAGCACCGTGGAAGCCTGGAGAAATGTTGTTGCCTTCATCTCTCAGAAATGTAATTACCACGCTTGCACAGAATATAGATAAAATTTATATTGTTTTCAATATGATGTTGTCAGATATTATTTCATTAAATGGATTATGAAATTACACTGGAGAGGGCAAGAAGATGAAATATTGGGAAGCTAACAGCCTCTGGATCTGCTGTTCCCAAACCCACCTTCCCCTTACAGGCCTGATTCTCAACTGGGGTAAGTTAGTTGTGACTGCTGGCCACCAAGGCTCTCTGCTGCTTCACACCAGCTAAGCATGAGGTCTCAAGTGTCCCATGCTCTGCAGAGCTGGTCCTGTCTGCTCTGCAGGGTCCCTCTGCTCCGGCTGTAATTTCTGTCTCCTCCTACCAAGGTGAGATGCTGTGCATATCTAAACATAAGTAAGCAAGGCGAAGTGTGTATAAATGAAAGGGTCTATATTTTAGGAGTGAGGAGGAGGAGAGAAAACATATTGTATTGCTTCGCTCTTTGGAGATGTCTATGCATTTGTAATAACAAAATTACCATAATTTGCTCGTTAATGCAGCTAGATCAGTCAAGCATTGTTCCAAACATGCAGAGGCTGCTTCCCACTCTAGGTCTGCTAGTGAGTTAAGCAGGGTAGAAATTAGCATGCAAATAGCCCCAGTTCAGCCAATCTATCAGATCTACATTCAGCTGCTTGCTCCCTTTGAAATCCCTGACAGAAGCAGCTCAGGCAAGCCCACCCTCAAGTAGATTCAGTCAGAAGAGGTACCAAGGGGCACTTCCTGAGTGACAGTTCGGCTACCTTCAGTCAAATCTATCCGTTGTGTCAGCCGGCTGTGGTGTGGGTGACACTGAGGGGGCTGCAGTGCGGGGGGTACTTTCCAGTGAGGCCTTGATGCCAAAACTGTCCCTTCTTTACCCCAGGACAGTGCTGGCATCTGGGGCTCCTGCAGCTGAGCAGTGGCCATGGGACAGGGCAGGGCTCTGTTCAGATGGTGATTTTCAAGTTAAGCAATTCTTTGTAGCAAAAAGTGTCACTATTGGGGGGGTTTTAGGGCTGATGGATGGAAGCTGCAGTATGTGGTCATTTCTTCTGAAGCCCTGCTGAGGACTCCTGGCACAGGTTGGCTGTGCTTATGGAACTCATGGAGCATCAATGTGGAGGATGTTATGCTACGCAAAGCAGTTTGCAGCTGACATCAAAGGGATGTTGCGGGGTGCACATGGCCTCCTACCACCCCTATGGATGGTGAGAACAAGACTGGAGGCTCTGAACTGGTGGCAAAGGTCTCCATCCTGCGTCCCTGGGGGGGAACCATAAGACTTGCCAGGTCTTGTCACTGGCAACACATGCAGAGGTACCCACAAGGAAAACGGTGGCTGTTCCCTGTTGATGATTCATTCAGTTTTATGATGTGCTGCCCTCCTTTAATTGTTGGTGATTATAAAAGAAACAGTGAAAATTTAAAAGCTTTTTCTTTCTGTTTTGGGGTTTGGGTTTGATGGGGTTTTATGGTTGGGGTTTTTTTTTGTTTGTTTGTTTTATTTATTATGTTACTAAAACTTTTTCAACAAACATGAGTCTGTGTTAAAATACCTGAACATTTAAAGATAAGGCACTTGTAGATGACATGTTAAAAGCTTGCCCTCTGCTCATTAATTGCATTAGCCCTGTAGGACCTGGCATGGGGCTGGTTGGCAGAGCTTGCTTTCCACAGTTCACTTTCTCTGAGGCAGCTCCGGAGTCTCCTCTGGGCACCAAGGATATCCGCTTTGCATGCAGAGGCTGCATGGTGCACTGCTGTCCTCCCCTCTGGGAAGACAGGAACAGCTTTACTAAGAGTTTGCTAAAGGGTCTTTGCCTGCTGGCTTCTCAGAATCAGGGGCTCCTCGGGCAGTGCATCCCTAATGTGCCGGCAGTTGAAAGCTCAGTGGCCAGCCACAGGTGAAGTATGCTGCTGCATTCTCTGCTGTACACAGGTCCTCTCCTGTTTGCTCTGTGTTTGTCATTATTGACAGCTGTCCCTTGTTGGAAACTCAATAATAAAAAGTGAACTGTAATCAGAAAGTCACAAAGTCTAAACAAGCTCTGATTTCAGGAAATTGTGATTTGGATTAGTGAAGAAGAGCAGCAAAAAGCCAGTTAAAGTGCCAGGTATCCTGAGCCATGCTTCCAATGCAATGCTTTGCATTGCTTCTAAGCCTGAAAAGCATGACTGGAGCTGACCTGGACTGCTTTGTGCTCAGAGGGCTGAACCCAGCCCCATTGCTCATGATGAGGTTTCTCAGAGCAGAGCAACAGTCATGTGAGAGCACAGATAACACATCATCATTCTGAGCATTCAGCCTTTTTATGTTTGCATCTTCTTGTCTTATGTCAGTACCCAAAGTCTAAAACAACTGGAGATTACAAAAGCATTGTGGTTACAAACAGCAAGTTGCCAGAGGTTTTAGCACTGCAGCATGCCCAGCGTCTGTCACAGCTGCCACCAGTGGTCCAAGCACTGAAGTGGTTCTGTGCCCTTTGTGCTGGCTGCAAGCGGGTGCCAGACCCATCTACCAAAATCCATCAGGCTGTCTTCTAACACACTGTGTTCTATTATGAGCAAGCGCTGAGATCCCTGCAGTAAGTGAAGTGAAAAGCACTTCATGGCCTGCTGTGCCCATGGGCAGGAGTGTGACATGGCTGGTGCTTTCCCGTGGCACTGCGCCATGCAATGAGTGCACAGTGTCACCCCAAAGGCAGCAGCCAGTAGCAGGGATGGGAGAGCAGAGTCTGTGTTCCCATCACATCTGAACTCTACAGCCCACCTGTCCAGAGCTTTGTTGTGTGGTAGGTGCTGTGGAGGATGCAGTTTCTTTCCTCCTGGGTGTTAGACCCTGGCTACCCTGTCTGTCGCCCATGATGAGCATCCCATGAAGGGACAGCTTCTTGTGCGCTGCCCCAAGCCCATGTTTCTGTGTGTGCTGAAAGATAACGTCTGGCTCTGGGTAACAGCCTGAGGCATCCAGTGTCTGCCCTGCTTTGTGATGTAAGGAAGCACTTTCCAAGTTGTCCTTCAATGAACTAATGTCTCTTGCTTCCAGCATTTGCTGCTGCAGGATGATCCATGCACAAGTTTTGGGGGTTTTGTAGCCAATCTATCTCCTGCAAAACATTATTTATAAGTTAATCCTTTTTACCACTTGCTGGACTTGCTTTCAAAGGCTGTAGGCTTGATTTCCATGTGATGACTGTTGCAGGGGGTTTGCTTGTAGTTAGGTCTGTTTGAACACAGAACATCTGCCCTAAGGTAACCTTCCATGCTCAGAACTGATGTCTATGGCACAAATAGAAATTGAATATTTTGAGAATTAAGTATTCTCTTTCCAGGAGTTTCTTGACACACTGATACTTTATCTAAACAAGTGCAAATGCCAAAAGATTACAGTAGATTGCAATGCAGTGTGATGCAATATAGTATGATCAGAGCAAAAAAAAACCAAAATGAAAAGTAAACCAAATTAAATGAAAAATTGTAAGCAAAATGGCATGCCTTCGTAAGAACAAGGGAAGGTGCTCCAAGGACAGCCTTATTTCCATGGTAGAACTTACCTCTAAGAACATATTTTGAAGTGGAGGCTGTCGAACTGTAGGGAGCAGGGTTTGTGTTGGAAAACTGCTGTGTGCACACGGGCAGGTGTGAAGCGTGCATAGGGTGTGCAGGTGGGAAGAGCCTGGGGACATGTCTCTCACATGCCCTGCTCATGGGCTGTCTGGCTGTGCTGGAAGAAGAGGAACAGCCTGGATGAGGAAGTGGGAAGTCTCCAGAAAGAAGGATGTTCGCTTATTTCTGGCATCAAATACAGCACTGGGGCACTTTGTGAATCATCTGTCACCTGTGACTGCAGTAGATTTGGGATCAGGCTCTGCACAGACTGCAGAGTAAACCAGGAAATTTAAATGTAACCCCCTTAATTCCTACACAAAAAGACTTAACAGCATTCTGGTCCCTCTTCTATGTCCGTTTAGCAGCAGTTGCACTGAATCCTGTCAGTCTCAGGTCGCAGCAGCAAAGGCTGCTTTGTAACATGGACCCTTTGTCATAGAATAGATAACTTCCAAGCGTACACAGATACTTTGTTTCATGAAGTGGTGTGCGTGGACTCCGCAGTGGAGGATGAGCAGTGCCCAGGTAGGAAAAGGGCTGCTTGCTGCGCTGGTGAGAGGTGTGGACATAGGGTGATGATGCTGCCCCGTCTTCTTTTCTTCCTACCAGCCTCCTGCAGCACCAAGGAGCCACCTGAACCCAGGCTTTGTAGTCTTCAGTCTTGCATGTTTATTAAAGTCAGGAAACATAATGCCAGCCCTCAGCGAGTACTGTGGTTCATGGAGGGTGGCCTGGGCTGCTGGGACATGTGAGGAGCCATACATTCCCCAGGCAATGTGCCATGGCAGCCAAGGTGTCCCCAAGCATCAGTTTGCTACATGTGGGAAGAGAAACCCTGCCCGTCATCCTTTTCCCACCACGCGCACTCTTCCTCAGCACAACTTCTGGCTAATTCAGCTGGATCAGGCCATCAGCTGCAGAGAGTGCTTCAAAATGGCTTTGGCTACAGAGTGTTTGCCAGCAGGGTGTCTGTCCTGCTGGAGGGCTGAGCTGCTGCACTTCTAGAGATTGACCTGAGATAGGCTGACATGTTTTTCTCTGCATTAAAAAGATGACTGTAACGTGGATGTGGTGTAAAATCAAAGCAGTGCTGTGAAAATCAAGTGAGAAATTATCTGTCTTCTGTCACTCAGGCATTCATTTGCATTGTGTTTGGTGTCAGAAAGAAAAACTTGACATCCCTGCTGGGGCCATGTCTCTATTTCAGAGCTTGCCCAACCTCCTTGTGATGACAGAAAGAACCAGAGGGGGAAAACACATCCTGCTGATGTGCTAATGCTCCAGTTCAGGAGTGGCTGAAGCCAGGACTCCAGCAGAGGGAAGCAGGCAGAAGGTCTAGGATGCTGAGGTTTTGAGTGGTTCAGCTGGGGGTGCTCATCCATGCAGAAGGCTTGCATAAGGACAAAAGACTTCTGCCCATCAAAGGTGCTGCCACCTTGGCTTTCTGCAGAACGTGGCCTGATGTAGATGGAGTTGCTGGGCTGATCCCAGCGTGAGTCACGGCTGGCCCCTGGCATGGTCTGATATGGTCACTGAGGCCAGGGACAGTGGTGGGATGCCTGAGAAAATGCTGGTGTGGGAGGATGTTCCCTCAAGCACGCAGACACTTTCCTGCCCCCATTAACACCTGTGTTTGCAGATAACTGAAGACTGCTTCCATGTCAGCAGCAGCATACATTTATCAAGCTACCAAAATGCTTAATTTCCGGACTTCACCATTTCCACACTACTGCTATGCTATTGTGACTTGTAACATTGTATCTGCTTCTGCTACTAGCTAAATTACTTGTGTAATTCCTGGAAGTAACTACTCATTACATTATCATGAAGGCTGAAATTATAAAACAGGCTAAAGTCAGGATGACACATGGAGTAGAATATTCTCATCTAAACCAAAGGCAACATTTCCATTACATAGTTTAGAGAATTTCATCCCATAATTCTTGGTACTTTCTATACCAATTTAGGATGAAACCCAGAAAGCCTGATACTTTCTACAAGACAGAAGTTTTCCTTTTCATCCCACCTGCTCTACCAGCTCGTCAGTCCTGAGCAGAGAAGGTCCACCCTGCATGGATGGAGGACACTCCATGCCCCTCGTCTACTCCATGCCCCTTGTCTGCTCTGTGTCCCTTCGCGTTTCCTGGAAGCAGGGAATGGGGCTTTGTGAAGGACACAGGCAGCCCTGCAGCCCAGGCGTGGGGACAGCCATGAGCTGATCTGGGGTGAGCAGCTGCAGCAACCAGCACAGACTGGCACTGCATCCCTGGCCTCATGTCTGGCAGCGGTGGTACCAAGGCTCGGCGAACCAAGTGTGGCTCACCAGGCTTGGTATTGCCAGTAGTGCAGCTCTGTGCATTTAGGCCCACCTGAAGTCCCAACAGGTTGTGTGCTGATGGCTGGTATACAACTGCTGGGAGAGGGAAGGGGCAAATTCCTCATCATCATTAATTGCAGTGCAATCTTCTATGCAGGTGAGTTGGGCAGCTGTCCTCCTCGTACAGGGAGATAAATCTCTCCTAATGCAGTTCCAATATGGTTGTTCTGTGGCACCATGTACCTTTGTTGTATTAAAGTTAAATACCTTTGTGTACAAAAGTTTAAAGTGCATAGCTAAAACCTATGTGGTTGCAGTAATTGCAGCTGCAAATCTTTTTGTCATCCTGCAAAGACTAGGTGAGGTATTTCATAAATATGTCAGAAGCAGCATTAAAATTTTATGGCAGGCAGCACAGGTCGAGAATAGTACAGTGACTTCACAGCAAGGTATGTCCACCTTAACCCACAACTCATTAGTCATTGATGGGATTTCTGTGCCTTGTAGCTTCTTGGAAATGAGGTAGTGTTACAAAAATCTGCATGTTACTGTTATCTTAAAATATGACATCCTACTCAGAACCATTAAAATTGTACATCTTTGAGCAGGTGCTAGTGAATATAAAGATAATATAAGGGGGAAATACTGTCCAATATGTATGATCATAAAACTATATACGACCTTCATTAGAAGTTAATTAGCAGTCTTGATGGGGCCGAGAACTTTGGAGGGACTGTCTGTATGTGACCAAGTGCCTTCCAGCCACAACTGCAATAAACTTCTGCTTGGCTGATATGCAGGAAAAATTAGCCACTGTACAGGCGAATTTAATATTGAAATCACATATATGAAAGTTTGGGTGCTGGTTGCACCTAGACTGTTCTTTGAAGGGTTGGTCAATGATTACAAGATATTATAGACATGAGTGAGATGTGCTTTTTATGAGTGTAAATGTGCTGGTGGCAGGGGTCATTGATGATAATAAGTGATCTATTGATCCATTGTATTCTTACATTGGATTTACCAGTGGATTTACAAGCCTGTTTTTCCCTACATGTGTAAAGATCATACACATACCTGTGAACATGCGTTGACAGACTTCTGTTGGTGTGTCTGTCTGTACCAGTGGGCTGCATTTCTGCATGTGCACTCTTGGTGCTTCCAGGAGGAAGCTGCTGATGATGGCAAGTTCCCCAGCACTGCAGGAAAACACTGCCTGAGCTTGCTGGTGGTGGCAGGCTCCCCGGTACCCTAGCTGGTGGATCCAAGCACGATATCCTGCCTGCTAATGGAGCAGACCCCATGCCCCTACTCGAACCTGGATTGTGCCCCCACCGCCACTTTGGCCATCTGGGCAGACTGCTATGGTGGCGTCTGTAGATAACTGAACAGGAAGGGTGTAGGAAGCATTTTGTGGTTCCAGCCAGTTGTTGCTTCCACTGTTAGGAGAAAAATGTGTTTTAACCTGCAAAGTTTCAGTGTTCATTCAGGTTTTTTGGAGGAGGATGCTGCAGGTGCTCAGCCACAGAAGCAGAGTGTTGCTCACACTGCTGGCCGTGGTGATTAACAGTTACCGCCACATTTCCTGGCTGTTCTTTCAGTGTTATAGACTCTGTCTAATTAATTCCGTGGCATTAATAGCACTGCCTGGGATCCCATGGATGCCTGGGTACTTGTGGTTGGCTGGACTGTCGCAGCTGCAGGGGCTCTATCTTGGCTACAGCTGGATGAAAGTTTTGGCATAATTTTATTACACTGTTTTTAAACTGTAAGTGTAGAGGGCTTAGTCCTCTAAGAACTTGCTGTTTGTCAGGCTTTTTTTATTTTTTTTTATTTTTTTTTTTTCATTTTAAACCAAGAAGTGAAGATTTTGTTCCACTTAAGGGAAGTTTTCTTCTTACTTGAAATATATTTGTGAGGGCTGTTCTTTTGCTTAAAACTTCCACTTTCAATTCCATCCTCATAGAAAAAGAAGGAAATATTAAATGCACAGAAAGCATTTCCCCTTTTCCCTTTATTAGTGCTTTATTCACTTTTCTCTGTGGGAACAGATAAATTGCTGGATACAAAGCCAGGTAAGCAAGGGTCCACAGATGGGGAGCAGCTTCCCATTTTGATGTGGAGGATATCAGGCACAGAAAAGGGCAGCTTCCTTTTTTCAGAACAGCTCATTGAAGAGGTTTTCCAAACTGGAATTTTTCAGTTCCCTTGGGAAATGTTTCTTTTTCATTAAACCTCCTTCCAACCACAAACCATGCTGGCCACAACACTGCACAAGCTCAGGGGCTCATGGTGCTGAGCCTCCTCCTGTCATAGAACCAACCAGGTTGGAAAAGACTTTTAAAATCAAGTCCAACCTTTACCCCAGCACTGCCAAGTCCACCACAAAACCATGCCACTGACGGCCTCATCTACACAGTTTGCGAACACTTTCAGAGACGGTAACTCCACCACTGCCCTGGGCAGACTGTTCCAATGCCTGAACACCATCTCAGAGATTTTTCCTAATATCCAGTCCAATACACCCCCTCTTCCTTCCTGCTGCCGGTGCATCTTGAGACCATTACCTTTCATCCTATTGTTTGTTACCTGAGAGAAGAGACCAGCCACCTCTTGGGTCCATTCTCGTCCAGCCACCAGTGAGGCCCAGGGCCTGCAGAGCCCCATGTGCCAGGAAGGTGCTGGGCTCCAGGCTGGAGTGAATACCCCAAGGATTCCCGCAAGCCTGCAGGAGCTTGGCTGCTGTCCTGGAATGGAAGGCAGCAGCAAACAGCAAGCTCCAGATGTGGGTACATCTTAGGGAAGCAACAAGGGCATGGTGCCTGCTCCATGCCCTCGGCCTGCCAGGTGGGCAAGAGGACATGCTGGGGCTGCTGTCACTGTCTCGCTTGGCCCGATGCAGGAGTACATCTCTTTGGGGTGCCAGACACAAGGGCGGCATCAACACCTGAAATGTGTGTCTGGCCCACTGGCCCAGGCTGCCATTCCTTTCTAGAAGGATATTGCTCCAGCAGCGATCGCCGTCACAGGTTGGAACTGAAATCTGTTCTGGCGCAGTTTCTGATAATCCAATCCTGAGAAAATTTCCCAAGCCTGCCCTTCAAAGACTGTCCTATGAATTCAGCTCGCTTATCCTGGGATTTTTCGCTTGTTGTCACTCTGGGCATTTTCATTGAAATAAATTGGGTAGAACATGGCAGGGTTTTGCTAAATATAGTATATTTTCCTGCTCGGCCTCTTCCCATGGGGAATGTTGTTTCTAATACATGTTTTGTTTCAGTAAGGTTCTACTTCAGTAATTTTTCCTTTTTTTGTGGTTCTGTTGTTCGCAGAGTGTAGACTACTTTGTCTGAGCAGGCAGATTAAATGGCCAAGCATGCTTGGTCCATGGAGCAGAAGGCAGTTGTCAATGTCCTTCCTCCTGTAGGACTTCCATGAGCCAACAAAACATGAGGGACCAGGAGAAGACATGCCAGATTACTGCTGGTCCACCCAAAGTGTGCTCTGGGATTTCTAGTCCCCCATCTTAAATGCAGCTGATATTTACATAGATATTTACAGATAAGAGCAGTATAAATCACTGATCCTATTGTTTGCTGATGAATGTTAGAATTGGGAGAAATTCCAATGTTTAATCAAAACAAAAAACAACAATAAAAATTACTTGGGACTTCAAAGATACAGTTTGTTTTCCAGTTAAGATTTTTGGAAATATTATTTATTAGCCTGTGTGAACTCAATTTGAGAAATTAACAGCTCTCTGAATTTAAAAAAGAAAGAAAAGATTTATTTGGAAAAAATCTAACTTAGAAAAACCCCCAGCAAATCCAGGGCTTTTTCTTACTGAAGGATTTTGTGAAAATTGTCACAGATTTGCAAAAGTATGTTAGTGATGTGAAACTACATTTTTGCATGAAAGGAAATTTTAACTGAAAGATGTTTCCCAGCTCTCCTGTACATGGGGAAAACTTGTAAGTAGTGAGTTTTGTGGGCCAGTTTTGTGAGGCTGCAGACTTCCTCCTCTCTCACTCTGAGCCACTATGATGGCTTGGTATGGAGAGGAAATTTGCTTTACCTAGGGAAAAATACACCACTGTTCTCTGCAAGAGAGGCCGGATCATCTTCCTTCTTTTCTAAAGTCTCATATGGTTGTTAGTAGCTCTCACTTTACATGGAATGCTGCGCACGGCCGCTAGGTTATGAAGCAGTCTTGGGCATTGTTGGCATACGGTGACTTTTGTGCAATAGATTTCAAGGGTACATTTGGATAGCTGCTATTTCACGGTGTTGGTGATGTGCAGGCTGCTTGGGTGTGTTCGTGTGGCTTTGTGCAGCATTTAGCCCTGCTCCCCATGCAGTCAAGCATATCTTAGCTACCAAGGTAATGATTATTATTGGAATTCACTGAAGAAATTTATGATCCATGTGATAACTTCCATGACAGAAAAAAACAGAAAACAAGTAAGTCATGAGAATGTTAACTTTAAAAAGTTACAATAAGGTCTTTTGCCCCAAAGGAAAGGTGGAGACACCTATATCTGCTGTTGGGATGTCAGGCTAGAGGGGGAGAGGGGTTCATCTGCAGTAGCCCAACTTGGGGACAAGTGCAGCAGATTGTTTTTAAACTTACCCAGGACCCCAACAAGGAATGGGCAAGGTGTTGCTGTTTGTGACCAGACTCTGATATTCGTCCCACAGAGTTCCATTTTTTGCCCCTTACACAGTTGCATTTATTGAACACCATTTTACTGTTTCAGTTTAATTTACTGTCAAATGGAAAAGCTGAATAAGACACTGTCCTACACCTGGAGCTTGGATAACAAAAAGACCTCATTAATGGGGACTGGTGACCCACACTGTGACGAGTCCGTCTGGAGGGGCGCCGCTGCCACAGGGTTGTGGTTGCTGTCTTCATCTCCTTGCTGGTATTCACTGGAAGCTGTCGCATGGTGGTCACTGGGAGGAAGGCATGTTGTATCAACTGCATGTGGTATCATTGTACAAATGTACACTGTATAATAGTACCACATGTTGTACATCATATTATTTCCTGCAGCCATCATATGGATAAAACTGCTCAGCTCCATGGTCCTGAGGGCTTCTCCCAATCCCAACTGCATGTGCAAAAACCTGAGAAAATGCAGCAAAAATTGGCTGAACATGGTTTCACATAGCTTGCTCCGGTTAAGCTGTACAGGCTCTGGAGCTTCTGATTCATGGGTCTTCTGAGGCTCTGGGCACCAAAGCAACACATTGAACTTGGAAGTGACACATAAAACTTTGCTGAGTATTGGTTCAGACTTTGTGTTTCAGTCCAAAGGTACCAGCTCAGTAACAAGCATGTTTCATGTTTGAGTAGGCTGCTGGTTTCTGCTGGTGTTAAGTGCCACATGCTCCTAAGAATGCAAGGCTAAAGACACATACCGCTGCGCTACCTAATAGGGCTGCAGTGGGTGCTCTGCATGGCAAGCAGTGGTAGTGCAGTGACGGTAGTCAGGCTCTCTCCATCCTAGGAGATTTCCACACCTCGGCTGGACATGGTCTATGTCAAAGCTGTCCCTGCTTTGAGCACCTGCCCCATCCTTCTGCCTTTCAGTGGGGGAGGAAGGTTCTGGTACCCTCCAGCCCTTGTCCAGCACCAGGGCATAGAGGTGCCAGCATCTTCCTCCATCTCCTACAGAGGTAGTTCACTAAAGCCATGGCAGTTTGAAAGACACCATGAAATCTCCTTCTTCATGTCTTGGTTCTTGAGATTTTTAAGCTCATGTTCAGTTTCTTTGCACATCACAATGGAAATTTGCAGGGAGGTTACCTTAAAACCAAACAGACTGGTAAACATGAGTTGATAATCCCTGGAGAAGATGCTGCAGAATGGACAATGCCATGCTGCAGAATGGACGATGCCATGCTGCAGAATGGACGATGCCATGCTGCAGAATGGACGATGCCATGCTGCAGAATGGAAAATGCTGTTTTGCCTGCAGCAGAGGGTCCATCCACCACTATAGATGGTTTTGCAGCCACACTTGGGGCTCACCCCAAAAGCACGGGGACTGTACCACTGTTCCATGGTCTCAGGGATCATTCTTCTCCCCACCCCCTGCACCTCTGGGAGTGACGGAAGGGTCTGACCCTTTTTGGGGCTGTAGCCACCTAAAGCACTATGGCAGTGTGGAGTCAGGTCAGAGCAAGATGTGGGCTGGCTTTAGCAGAAGCACTTGGTTTGGAGTGTTTGTGTCTCAGTGAATTATTATGAGGACCAGGCTTAACATTTCACATGAAGGAGGGATGGGTTCCCCTGCTACCCTTTCCTTGTGGTGTGGGCAGGCACCATGCATATGTGTGTGTCCCTGTGTAGCTGATTCATTGTGTTTTTGTATGGGGTGAGGGCTGGCTACTAGGCACTGCTGTCACTAAGTGGGGCTGGTGGACCTTGGAATATCTGGGGGAAATCATGAGGCATGAACATTCATTCACCTAGCTCAGTTTCACTTATGGCTGTACCATTTGACTGCCCAAGTGCTGCAATGCTAGTAGCAGGGCTTGAAACACTTCTCCTCTTCCCCTCCCCTCCCTTGGATTTCTTTTCTCATTTTCCTTCCTACCCCCCCCCCTCCCCCCCCCCCCCCCCCCCCCCCCCCCCCCCCCCCCCCCCTTTCTATGCTCTGCAGTCATTCAGAATAAAATTACT
>WYDI02040575.1:73578-104302 GCA_009867235.2 Psittacus erithacus
CTGCCCCCCCCCCTACACTCTCACGCTTTGTTCCCTGGGAAGGCTGATGGATATGCAGAGTATGTTAAGAAGCAAGCGATACTGTCACCGAGCTGATGGTGCTCAGTGACTTCTCAAGCTCCTGGCTGGTCTGTACTGCAGGAGCTTGACACCCTGACCACTGAGGCATAAAAAACAGAGAATTGGAAGCCTCAGCCTGACAGGCACCAGAGCATCCCCCAGAGAGGGTCCACCATGTGTGTCTGTGTGTAAGTGTGGGGAGGAGGGCAGTGGGGATGGTGGGGGAGGAGATCAAGGCAGGAGAGGATGAAACAATGAAATGTCATCCCGTTCCCACCTGCAGCCCTGCTGCAGCACTGATGGAAACAGCTACCTCCTTCTCAGCAGCATGCATAGCGTCAGCACAGGACAGTCTGGATCTGTGCAACCTTGGGTGGATGGAGAAAGGAGCAACGGGTGCAAAGGGGAGGGGGAATGGTGGTGCAGAGGAAATAAGGGGTTGTGCCATCCTCTATGGATATGCATGTACCCTCCCTTGGGGCGCAGGCATATGCAGCTCACCGTAAGCTTTGTTTGAAGCCTGGAGTGCTTCTGGTGCACGGAGATGCGAAGCAGACTTCTCTGCACACCCTGTGCAAACAGTCCACAGAGTGGATTGGGGTCTGTCCTGCTGTCCTGACTGCCCTTTCCCTCTGCCTGTGCACTGTGCAGCTCCAGGAGTGGACGTGGCGGAGGCTTGCTCCCATCAGCGTTTGCATGTCATGTTGGTCAGGCAGTGCAAATGTTCTGTGCAACTAAAACAGGAGTAAATCTCTGCATTTCTCCCTGCCCTATAGAAAGGAAGAAATTAAACCAGTGGGGAAAGGGGTATGCAAGCTCCTCCCCATACAAGAGGCACCCAGAGGATAAAGGGATTTGTGTGTGGCGCACACAGGGTGGAGGAACTGGCTGTGAACTTTTAAGGACTGAGAAAGGATTGTGTTACTCACCCATGAAGTTACTAGCCAGTTTGCTGCCCAAGTGCCTTGCATTCTTGGGCAAACAGTTATTTGCTGGAAGCCAAGGGGCTTTGGGAATGAGGCAAGCAGGGAGGGCTTTGGCTGAACAGGAAGCCTCAGGTGTGGCAGTAAGGGAGCAGAAGAAGGGACCAGAGAGGAGCTGCTGTGTCCTGCACAAGAGAGCTTGCTCCCTCCCTGGCAGAAGGCAATGGAAACACCTTTGCCAGTGGCCCTGGTACCTCAGGTGGCTCCTGGCACCCATTCTGGCTTTACTGTCTCACTCTTTTAGAGTGAGTGCTGTGATGGAAGTAACCTTCAGGTGATAAAGTCATCTATCATCATGGTGGGTGCAGTCCTATGGGTCTGAAGGGCTATGAGAAACAGGGAAAGGTGTTAGTAGAGACCCCCTGGGGTAGAACAGTGATGGGCAGCTCTTGTCAGCACATTCAGCATATCTACTGGCATCCTTTGGTGTAGGCTGAGAGGCAGCTTGTTTTTCATCAAAGCAGCATCATGTGGAAATTGAGCTACCCTGGATCTGACCATCTATTTTGGCACCAACCTGTGCTACTTCTGTATTGGCAGAAAATACATTTGCAGGTGGCTGCAGCAGCGGCCAGTACTGCATGGCTATCACAACTCACCATAGTGCTGAGCCAAGAGCTCCTCCTGACAGGCAGCACAACTCCACTGGTCACCAGAGCATCATACCCTCTCCCTTGGGTCAGCAACTAGCCTAAACTGTGTCCTGAACAGAAGAGACCACTCATGGCCCCAGGGACCCCAGCATGGTCCCCAGGGAGGGTCTGGGGGTCTTACCAGCCCCATGTGCTGAGCCTGGGGAGCTGGAGATATGGTATCAGGGGTCTGCCACTCAGCTGAGGTGAAGGCAGCCCCTGGGAAGCAAGCATATTCCACTGCACCCTGGCAGCCCTCTGCTGTTGCCTACTCTTTCTCTGCCATGCTGTGTTGTGTGTGCATGTATTTGTATATGGGAGAGTGAGGAGAAGAGGAAGAAAGGAGGAGAGCGTAAAACTGTCATTTATGGAAAATTTCCTAATAAATCAGCAGCACTGTTGGTATTTGCATGGTGGTGGAACTGAGTGCCCTGCCCAGGGTCAGAGCCCCACGGTGCAAGGCTCTGTTGTGGAGAGCTTGCAGCTGAAGTATGAAACAGGAAGTGATGTGAAAGAGAACAGAAAGATGAGGGCGCAGGAGCTGGTGAGGAGATAAATAGCAGGAACTCTCTGAGCCTTACTTGTGCCTTTGTCTGGAGGGTTTCAAAATCTGAAACTCACTCGAAGGTTCCTCTCCTTGGGCTGCAGTGATGCATAGATGTCTGGGGCCAAGACCATGTTCTCCTGGAGAGCATGGAAGAGTACCTAATATCTAAAGAATTATCTGGTTTATCAACTCTTGCCAGCAGAGAGTCTGTCTGAGCAGTGCTGTCTTTGTGTTGTGTTTCTGGCTCCAAGTGCTATAGGGCTGTAGAGGCAGGGGCCAGCCCTGTCAGTGTGCCCTAGGGTCCTCTTCAGCCCTCCTCACTGTCTTGCTCCTGAAGCATGCGTTACTTGAGAAAATTCCACCAGCTCAGCAGGCCTGGGTTACAGCACGAGAAGGATGTGCAAAAGATGGCTGCACCCATTTATTTAATAATTCTCCCACTCATAATGTCCTTCCTCAAGGAGGGTGGACAGGAGTACTTTTGCTATGGCTGTCAGTGAAGCGCAGCATGCAGTGCAGAGTTCCTTTCCCCCACTACAGTAACTGTGGTCTAAAATCATCTTTTGTTTGTCTTTTTCTCTTTTACTCAGGGAGTGAGTTTTCTGGGGCGCCATACAGCCACCCACAATATTCAACATACAATGACTCCTGGAGGTTTCCCAACCCTGGACTCCTGGGTAAGTACTGTTCCTGCCTTGGGGCCTCTGCGCAAGCTGTGACTCATTTGCAGTCTGGCAGTGATTGTCCACCAATAAGGTGGGTAGGATGTGTGTCCTGACATGGTCCTGAGTCTCCACGTTCAGCTCCCATGTAGGAATGCAGGTCTCGAGGGAAGCGCAAATACTCTTGGTTCCTTTCACCATCAAAAAGCCCCTGCCCAAACCTCTTGTCTTCCTGTTTCTGCTCTGTAAAATCCTTTCGGAGACACGAGGTGTTGCAGGAGGACAGGATCCCTATTTTTTTGAGAGAGGGATCCTGTTCAGACAAAACATGGGGTGCCAGGTGTTTACAGCTGAATGTGAGCCTCATTGCTCCCCACACTGTTGTTTCTTGCATGTTGGAAACACTTTGCATTTCTCCCTGACCTCGCACTGCGTTTGCCCCCAGTTGTGTGTTTGCCCGATCCATCCCTCCTCTGCCAGGGACTGCTGTGCCTGCGCAGCCTCACTGGCACCAGCAGAGTCCCTACAAGCAGAGGGAGGCAGGAGCCCCGTGGTGCATGCAAGGATCATAGCCCTCATGTGAAGGATAAACATAATCCATTTTACACCACTGTCAAATGCTGGCCCACTTTGACCTTATATACGTGTAGCATGCAGTAATTAGAATTTTTCCCTGCATAATTTGCATGGATGAGGTAAGTAAAATACCAATTAATTGTCATCTCTCAACACAGGAGTAGCATGCCTTAGAGATTTCCAGATTTATGGATGACAGGGCTGTTATATGTGACCTCCAGCAGCGAAATAATTTTGAATTTTCGCCATACTTTTTTATCCAGTTTCTTTGTTTTAAGTAATTGAGTCCCCATGTAATTGAACCACCCAGGCTGTATTCATCATGGTTCTTGTCCTTAAACAAATCCGTGGGGAGTAATAGACAGCCTCTGCCTCTCATGCCATGGTGCTGGTATAATGCTGCTATTTGCTGTGCCACATTTAAGGGTTTGTTAGCACTTCCATCATAAATCAGCAGATAGATCTCCAGCTAATATGGATGGGCATAGCTGCACAAAGCCAGAGGAGTCCCTGTGCTTAAATGCACAGTTTCCATGGCCACAGCCAGCAGCGCCTGTGGGATTTTGGCTTGGCTGTGTGGGGAAGATGCTTTAGCCAGGGGGAAGAGTGCACACCGTGCTTTCTTCATTTCTGATTCTGCAACTCCTTTAGAAGCTGCTTAAGCAGCACTCTGCTGCATGGACAGGCCTGGTAAGCTGGGCTTTGGATGGCTTTTTAGATTTTGCTTGCAAACCACAAAAGAAACTGGCACGATATGAGAAATAAATGAAAACGCAGACCCAACCCTGCCCATGGGGAGAGGGCTTTTGTTGAAGCTCCTGAGCTGCAGACCATGCTCCTACCTGTGGGTGCACACTTCCACAGGGAAGGACGTGCTCGCTGAAGCTGTACCAGAGCCAACCAGCCTGGGCCATCCTGGAGCTCCATGCTGCCCAATGGGAATGGACAACTTCCACACCAGCAGGCTGTGCCCACAACCTACTTGGCTTTTCATTTGAAACAATGGTCTTAGGCAGAGTGTGATGGCCAGGATGCAGTTCATGATGCATCCCCATGGTGCCCTGAAGCTGGTGAAGATGGGTCAGGAGAAGACTGTAAAACAGAGGCTGGTCAGGAGCCAGTCACTTGCTGCCAAGCCACCTTTTACCTGTTCCGTTCTCTTTATTCCCTATTCTTCCTCTGTTTTTACCCCTTTTCCTATTCTTCTTGGATGATACATTCTGGGGGCAAATTCCTTCTCACCTTCAACTGTGTGAGAGGCATGCAATATGACCACAGCTGAAAGGATGGCATGCTCCCACAGGCAATGCTGGTATCTCAGGATGGTGAAGATTTCTACAGCAATATTTACTTAGCACCATGCTGTGAACATGTATTTAAATGAAGGAAGGGCAAAAAGATTTGAATGCTACCATTTTCCTTCAGAAACTGCAGCTTTATTGAAATTGAAATGTTTCATAGGATAATGACAACAATGCTGGCATTTTTTGCTAGTGGGTGTTGTTAAAATGTAAAATTTTTGCTTCCTTGTTTTTATCCTTTTCAAAATACTTTGTTTTGGTATTTTCAAAATCTTTCATTTCAATAAACACAGACTCAGTTACCAGGCAGGTAACATTGTATTGCTTTGTGTGTGAGAAGGCATGCTGATCGGGAGTTATTAGACCAGAAGTTTTGATGCATGAAACAGGAAAAGAAATGGGTGTTTTCGTTCTGCAGCAAGTCCTAAGGATGAACTTACCATTGCAGTTCAGCCTGGTTACAAAACTGGGAGTGCTGGAGTTCATGGTGGGGAAATCCCCTTGTCTGACCACTAGTAGTTTTGAAATACCTGTTCTGCTCTGTTCCTGTCATTGCTGGGCTGGTTGACAGCTGATATGGCCTGTGCCTTCCTGTGCCTCTTGAATTGCCTCATGGGCATTCTGTAAGAGCTGGGCAGTGAGGTCTTAGGGGGCAGAACCTTGGGATTCCGTTTCATTTCAATCCCATCAGTCAGAAAAGCACCAAAAGCACAACAGTGATTGGTTTGGAAGGGCATTTGTTAGGAGGCCACATCATACCCCACAGGGCATCGCAAAGGTCTACGACTTGCCACCTCAGTGGGGAAGTGCAATCTGCTTGATCATGGTACACAGTGGTGGGGGCAAAGCTTCTCAGCTGGTGCGTCAAGAGACACTTCATTGTCTCGAGTACAGCTGTAAGACCCGAGTGAGCATGTCCCACTGTGTGGCCTTAAACTGCAGGTCGGACACATCTCTTGTGCCCTGCAGAGATGCTGCTTATCCATAGCTCTGCCTTTGTCTCAGGAGCCTGATCCTGCACTTCCTTCTCCCTGGGTGCCCACTAACCCCATTCAGGGCAAGTAGGAATCTGTGGCAGAGTCTTCAAAACCTGCTCCAAGTATCCTTGCACACCTAGAAAGTGCAGTGTGACAAGCCTGAGCACTTGCAGTGGAGAGGAGGTTAATTTATACTATATCCAGCATGCTTCCACTCTTCTCAGGAGTATACGTGAATACATTTAATAATTCTCTCCTGAGAGCAAGCTCTGGCAGTATCAGCCTTAAAGCACAAACCTTGACAAAATTAATCAGGACTGGTACATGGACTGACAGAGTTTGTTTTACTAAGTCCCGCTCCCTTCACTGAGATGAAAGTGTAATACTGTAAGCACTTTACAGTGCCTGTATTCAATTAATTCCCTGTACTGGCAAGGAAGAATTGCAGCACAGCAATCACATGAGGCTGAGACCTGTGAAAGAGGAGCTAAAATGGGGGATGCCATGATATGCAAGTGTCAGGAAGAAAGAATACTTGGGTAAAAAAATGGGGTTTTGAGGGAATAAAAAGAAAGTAACAGAGATGAGAAAGGTGAAAAAGCTTTGCTCATTAGTCCCCAGTCTTTGTCCCATAAGTGTGCAGCAGCTGTGAGAGGCATGAGGCAGAATCTCCACAGGACCATGCTCTTGGTGTGGAAGTGATGGGGAGTGACTGCCAGGCCCCAGCAGAGCACTGACTGCCCTCTGTTGTCCATGCCTGCCTTGGCCCTTGCTGTGATGTTCCCCACTCCTTTGCCCCAGTCAGAACACCTGCATCTGCTCCAGGTGGCATGGGAGCTGATGCAAATAGGTGACAGTGCTCCCTCCTCTCCAGGACAGTCCTGACTACTGTGCCCTGTAGCTCTTGTGGAAGGCGAGGCAACCAAGCTACAGTCCTCTGGAGTGGGCAGCAGAAGCTGGGCAGAATTACAGAATCATATAAGGGTTTGGATGGGAAGGGACCTTAAAACTCCTCCAGTTCCAACCCCTGCCATGAGTAGGAACACCTTCCACTAGACCAGGTTACTCCAGCCCTGCCCAAAAGAGCCTTAAACACTGCCAGGGACGGGGCAGCCACAGTTTCTCTGGGCAACCTGTGTTAGGGCTTCACTATCCTCACAGGGAAGAACTTCTTCCTAAGATCTCATCTCAATCTCCCCTCTGTCAGGTTGAAGCCTGTTCTGTCCCTACAGGCCCTTTTAAAAAGTCCTTCTCCAGCTTTTCTGTGGGCCCCTTTATGCACTGGGAGCTGCTCTAAGGTCTCCCCTTAAACAGCCTTCTCTTCTCCAGGCTGAACAAGAAATTGAACATGAAGAACAAGAAAAAGTGGGTTGTCTGCTGGAGGTCTGCCATGTCCTCCTGTTCTCCCATCTGGTCTTTCAGCCCCAGTGGCTGCCACACACAGCTCTATAGGAGGGGCATGACAGCCTCCGTCCCACTGACTGCAGCTGGAGTGAGGACAGACCCCGAGTTTCCAGGGGGATGTGCTGGGAAAAGGACACAAACCCTGGCTGCTTGTGTGTCATCTGGTTCGGTGGCTGCAGCTGATGTCCTCATCTCAAAGCCAGAAGAGGTAGACAAAGGGGGATCTTTTTCCTTTTTTTGTTTTTTCCTTTCCACTGTGAAGGGTCTTCAGGAGGTACAGTACAGGAATGCACATGGAGGAGCATGCAGAAGTGCATGGGAAGCGTGTGTGCACATGGGGCTTAGTCCATCACTGTCAGCATGTCCTGGCACACACTGTCAGAGTCAGCTCAACACATGCAAGCTAGGAGCAGGTAACAGATGAAGAAAAACAATTCAATTTTGTGCTGGCTTGTTGCAATAACTTCTTTACCATTTTTGCTTGTTACATATGGTTTGATGCTGCTCATAGTAGTTTTTTTATCTCTGCATGCTGAGAGGGTTTGCCTGTGCCATCCCAGTGTCAGCATGGCATTGTGCAAGGGCAGAGCTTGAAGCTGGTCGATTAGGGGTAGGTTCAGTTCTGTGGAAAGACGAGAGAACAAGTAGGCACCAGAAATGACCTTGTCAAGAAATAAATTGATGGTAATATGAATTAGAAAGGAAAAATGTCAGAAAAACTAATCAGGCCTGTTCTGGATGGGGGCACAGTGACAGGAAGAGTGAATACTTTGTGATGTGATGTTTTCATTTTTCACTTTAAATACAAGCTTTTGTGATTTTACTGCTGAAATGCAAACTGGAAAAATCAAACCTGAGAGACATGGAAGAACTTTGGAAAGCATGAGAGAAATATTGGGTTTTGGCACTGAGTCAGAACAGCAGTGGAGGAAGAGGGAGGGGGAAAGCCAAACCCCTAGAAGATCCCTTTTACCACAGAACCTCAGCAAGTGCTTCATTTGGCTCTGGTGGGACCCACGTGTTGTACTGCGTCAGGCTGAAAATTTTGGTGCCACTGGATCCCTTCCCTGGATATTCTACCCCTCTGCCTACCCTGAGCTTCCACAGCCTGTGCCAGTGCCAGTATGGACCTGGGTGTCTGCTGAGCACACCCTCCCCCTGCTCCACATCAACCTCCTCATGCTGTGGTGGGTGAGGAAAGCTAAACTTTTATGGGGCTGCAAGGTGTTACACCCCAAAGTACTGCCTGCCCTGCAGTGCAAAATGATTCCTGAGGACTCACAGGCAGCAGGAGTGGCTGTTTTAAGGGGCGTGAAGTGACGAACTGGGCTCCTCAGAATGCACAGCCCCAAGTTCTGATGCAGAAGCCATGTTCCTGTAGCCAAACCCCCTAATTTCTGACCCATCCAGGTTGCAGCAGCAGAGTAGTACATGCAGGTAGGACTCTGATCACGAGAAGGAAGTTTGTTCTCCATGGCTGTGCCAAGGAATGCATTGCACATGGATGTGCCAAAGACTGCGATAGCACGTGTTGACTGAGCATTGTTTTTCAGGTGCACTGGGCTTGTGGTGCCTTGGAAATGAGCAATAGGACACTGGTGATGAAGCCTGAGCTGATTTCCTGACACGGCGCTCAGGATAAAAGCAACTTAGAAGCAGCAGGTGGGCTTGCCTGTGAGATGGATCCTAGTGGGTCCACAGCAGCGAGGCAGGGTGCAAGAGCCCATCCTTTCAGGAGATGTTTCAGTTGGTGAGGCTGTCTCCTTGGGATGTTCTCTCAGGCAGCATGGCTTGCTTTGGCCAGCCCTGGAAACTGCTCCAGGCAGCTGGTCTGGGGGAAAGGCGAAGAAAGCCCTACATGTTGCAATTACACCATCATCCTGAGCCATTGGTTAGAAGTAAATGTCTATGGGCTTCCTCTTGGAGGCTGGCTATGTGATTTTCACTCTGTTGCTTGGGCTTTTGAACCAGCCACCCTTGAGTAATCACTCAGGTAGTTTTGGGGTGAACAGCAAAGCCTTCAGTTGGAGTCTGTGCACGAGGAGGGAAGGCCAGGAGGCTCTTCAGCCTCCCAAGTGTAGGCTACATCACTCAGTGGAGAGCAGGCAACAAGTGGCACAGGGCATGCTGGCTGGGTTCTCCTTCCTGCTCCAAAGTCTGTGTTGGGGCCATGGTGGTGGAATAGCCAGGAAACTGTTGCAGTCAGCCAGCGCCCAGGTGCAGGGCAGCCATTGGACCTGCTACAGCAGGGTTTGTTATAGTCTGAGATGGGAAGCAAATGGCTGAAAGTGCATCTTTAGCTGCACTGCCACCCATGATTTGCTGAGGGGCCCACATGCCTTAGTGAGGTCTAATGGCATCACCTTCTCCCGGAGGGGCCAGCTCCTGGGCCTCAGTGGAGCTGCAGAAATTACCCGCTTTGTGACAGGTCATGTCCCTGGCTGTGAAAACCCTCAACCATGTCTGCCAGACTGCTGTTCCGAGTGAGATGAAGGAAGGGAGCTTAGGATGGCCAGTGGCTCTTGGATAAGCTCATTTGTGAAACCAGACCCTACAGCACAGTCTTTCCCAGAGCTGTTCCTTGTGCTGTCTCTTTCTTGCTCACCCAAACGTGTCTGGGGGTGTCAGACTCACATGTCCAAGTGCAGGTCTTTCCAGGGGGCTTCTTCCATGCTGTGGCATGCATTGCATCGCACACATGTGAGATTGCTGGTGACTTGGAGACCCAACTTCAAAATTCTTTTTGCGTGACTCTTCTCACACTGAATCAGAGTTTGTTTCTTTACAGTTGCACTTTGAAGGTTTTTAGTAGCTGGTGTTATCTGGACAGATTGGTATCTCTCTGTGTACATCTGAAGTCAAAGATTCTTCTTCATTCAAGCAAATGGGCCAGGTTCCAAGTGATCCTTCGGTGATCCCCCAATCTACTTGTACTTAGCCCTACATGACAGAAAACGATCACTGATATTTTTCAGGCCTTTTCTTAGTAATAGATTGCTTCAGCATTTACCAATCTGTGAAGCTTTAAGCTTAGCCCACATAGTTCATTCAAATGTGTAACACGTGTTCAATGAAGAAACAGCACAAATTTGATCAGTTTGAGGTTTAAGTGTCCATTTAAACAGCTGTGATCTGGAGCATCAGGTACTTCACCAGATGAGGCATTATTCACTGGAGGTAATTTGTGAAACACTTTCTGAGCTCAGATTCATTACCAAGTGAAAGTCACCAATATTTTCTAAAGATAGTTTCCACTCAGCAAATGTATTGGATGTTGAAGGGCTTTCCCTGGCCAGGCCGAGGCTGGTGCAATAGGGTGATCCCAAGGCAGATCTAGTAGCACAAGCTCCAAGGTCACTGTCAAAGCTAAGCAGAATTTGGGGGGCTATTCCCTGATAGAAATAGTTTGAGAAAAAGGGGAATTACTGTTGAGTCCAGTGAAATGTGTTGAATGTTTTGGGGTTCAACCTCCTACTTCTTCCAAAAGGAAGGGGAAAATATGAAAGAAGTCTGAGTGTGGTAATGTGTTTGGGCTGCATTTTTTTCTCCTTCCATTCTGAAAAATTAATTCACTGTTTTGGTGAAGTAAATGAAAGTAACATTTTGAGTGGAAGAATGAAGCAGGTATGCTACAGCCAGCAGGGATGCAAAGCCATGGTAGTGCTGTTATCCTTCAGAATGCACGAATGTGACTTTTATACTAATTACCTGGCCCTTATTGCTGTGGGTCTGAGCTCAGGCTGGAGAGATCTCTGCCACCCATGTTGGCATGCTGCAAGCTGGCACCTTTCCACTTTTGTCTTCTTTATGGTTGTCTTGTCTCTTCCAGGCTCCCCGTACTACTACAGTGCTGCAGCCCGTGGGGCAGCCCCGCCAGCAGCTGCTGCAGCCTATGACCGTCACTGATGCCGAGCCTGGGGCACCAGTACCAACTGCACACACCACCCGGGACCACCACGATGACCACCTTGCTGCAGCTGTGCCAGCCGTGCTGCAAGGGAAGGAGAAAGTACCTAGTAGGCACATGCTAATTGAAATTTTGCTTTTTAAACTTGGTGAATTGATCATTGTTACATTACTTAAGATGGTCGTATTGTCTGGGTCTCAAATCAAACAAAGAAATGGGAGGAAGTGGTTCTCCTGACATCCTGTGTGATCAGAAACGTGCAGTGGCTTCATGTCTTTTGCAGCTGGATGGCTACTGCTTTCATCGCCTGTGGGCGCCATGGCTGTATCTGGGGATAAGGAAGAGGTGTGAGCAGTTCCCTTTGGGGAGGCTTCCTCTTGCTGCACACTGAAACAGGCTGTGAGGCTCAAGGCAATTTTTTTTTTTCTCTTTTTTTCACTTGCTTGCAAAGAAAAAGACCGGTCAGCTCAATTTTACACAAGCACCACTGTAAATACCTGCTTGTTTGTATTACTATAAGAATGGCTTAAGCATAAGCAGCAACATCGTACAAATATGAACTCAAAATGCATCTGAAAATGCGTTTTGAAACTGGTGCACTGAGTCAAAGAATTCAGTAAGCTTTAAGCAACTTTGAACCAGGTTAACACTCATGGCGGCTGTATTTCGAGCCAATGTTATTTCAGTATACAGCATCCTTTCTGATAGTTGTATGTGATCATGCTGTACGCTGTTATCAAACACATGGGCAACTGAAAGACCTGAGCAGTTTTGTAACACTTTACTGCTTAATATTAATTTATGTTCATTTATCATCATAATGAGCACTGAAACAAATTCATTGCTGGTTTCAAGTAAAGTGGCATCCAAGAAGGAACTCCTGAGTAACAGTTGACGCCTTATATACATCTCAATAGGTTGTGTGCTAAAACCCCATTATGAATGCCCTGAGAGGAAAGGGAAGGAATACCACAGTAATGATTTTTTGTTAAATGGACATACTGAGTGTGGCACATCAAGCACAGGAGCAACCACACATGCTTTCAGAGGCAAACTGGAGGGAAGGGTGCTCCTTTTGGGGTCTGTGCATTTCAGTGAAGGCATTTCAAATTCAAGCTGCCCAAGACCAGACATGCGCCAGGGGAAATTTTGCCCTGTTAATTCCACGTTTCTTCCCTCCCCCTTGGAGAAGGACCACTAAATGTGACATGGCCTTCAATGTGTGGCTTCCTGGGACTAATGAAGAGAGAAGAGCGGCTACAAATGAACCACTAAGCAGCTGCACCGATCACTGCCACTTCATGGAGCCAGGAGAACTGCTGATTTCTCCCTGCAGCACCCCCCTGCCTCAGGCTGAGGGGCAGCCAATCTCAGTCTGGATGTGTGGATGACAGGCATGACCTCATCCCCTCCTGGGGGCAGTGGAGAAACTCCCTGGCTCCTGTGGGTCCTGTGGGTGTTTCCCTGTGTGTGCCCCAAGGCTGAAGAAGGGTTGTTGATGTTGAACTGTGCCCCTAACTGAGAAGTAAGTTTTGTAACAAACTTACCAGTGAGAAAAGTTCTAGTTTTAATCTTTCAGCCATTAATAGCTGATACACACATGTTTTTAACTGACGAGAAGTAACAGCATGGACAATTTACACAGGGAACCTTCCGAAGCATTACTTTGGTTTTGTTGCTTTCTGAGCACCCCATGATTGCTTGCATGCTGGCAACAAAGCTGCAAAGGACATTTCTGTCACTAGATCCTGGTCGCACGGGGATTCCACATAAGCTCCTGTCTGAGGGGTGCATGTTCTCTGCGCCCTGAACACACATCTCTGTGAGCTCCGGAAGGAATAAGGCCGTCTGGAGCCTCGGCTGGTAAGAAAAGAAACAAAGTTTAACTGCAGGCAGTGAAGGTGCAGGTGACGGCTCTGTAGCCAACTGGGCTGAACTACGCCCGCTATGGAGGGAGACAGCCCCGCCTGGTGCCTGGACTGGGATAAAACGACTCTGTCTGCCCAGTGAGAGAGCAGCAGGTCCTATCAGCAGTGTGTGAGTCCTCACCCACTGGGTGAACTGCCCTGCAAACATGTTTCTTTTATTTGTTTCCTCAGTGGCATGGCTTGTGTGGCATGTGCCAATTCAGATAACATTGAAAAGACCAAACCCAAAACTTCGTCAGATATTGGTACCCTCAGGCCAGCTGTGCTTGTAGCTGGGCTGGGGAGTTAGGAAGGGCCCAGCAGGTGTAGTTGCCCTGCAAGATGGATGGGTGCTGTTGAATGAAGTGACCTGAGGCGCTCAGGCCTAGCTGGCCCTAAGACTTTCATCCGGACTCCCTCAGGCAGAGCCGCCAGTGCCATCTCTCTAGCCAGGTGTACAGGCTGCACCAAGGGCAGCGTGCATGTCCTGGTCAGAGCTGCAGAGGGAAACGTCAAACTCCTATCCTCGTATGTGCTAGGCAGGCAGATGCACCTGGCCAGCTTCCCAAACCATGGCAGCCATGGCTTGTTTACACCTGCTAGGACTGCTTCCCAGTGAGAACGGGCAGTGAGAGCTGGCCTGTTGAGTATGCATGCCATACTTCTGGAAAAGACACTTCTTGACAGTACTTTCTGGTTTTTGAGGATATTTCACCTGGGGTTTACGAACTACTTTCCTCAGGAGGTCTGGACTTTCTGTCTATAGTCTTCATTGAGGGAATCCTCCTCCTTGGGAAGCATTTTTAAAGGCACCCCTGGCAGCAGGTGGTCGTCTGGGGATGACAGAAAGTCATCTACTGCTGTCCCCTCTCTGCAGCCTCTCCATTTCATGGGAGGTCACTGAGTGAGGGGAAAGGAAAAACCCTTTGGGGCTACAAGGATGGAAGAAAGCAAGACTAGCATGGAGCTTTGGTGGGTCCTGTCTATCCTTCGCTCAGGTGAGATGCCCTTTAGTGAATCATATCATTACCAGACCCTTGCAGAAATCAGCCCCATGAAGTGCTTCAGTCAGTTACAGCACTAAACTCTGTAATGTAATGTAGCACTCAGCTAGATGGAGGGTTTTCCAGTAGTATGTGCTTCAGCAATGAATTTATCAAGTACATTGCTGACACAGGTTGAGAAACGAAATCTGAGAGATGGAGGGGGAAAACACTGAGATAAGACTGAAAAAATGGAGGCTGTGAGCCAAGATTACATGAACTGACTTGTTGAGGAAACCCTCAGTCAAACTCTGTGAGAGTGACCATAAAGAAGACATAAAAGGCTGTGGGCATTAAGTTTGCTTAGCATCTGTGTCCAAAGGTGCAGCTACAGAGGCATCATCATTAGGCAGCTCCACTGACTGCAGAGCTCTGGATGTCTCAAGACCAGATCCACAGAAAGCTTTATTTGCTGTCAAATCATAAAAATGCTGTGGGCTCTGGGAATATGGGGTCAGAGGATGCATGTTCATTTAGAGACACAAAGATGTCCAAGCAGTGCTCTGATCCATGCAGGCATTGGAGCAGCATTGGTACTTGAGGCGCTTGGGAATGAGACAGCGAGGGAAGAACCAGCACTAGGTAAAGAAAAAAAGAAAAAGGAGAAAAAGGAGCAGGCTGAGAAGTGATTTTTGGAGGAAAGCCTTTCTGTCCAGGGAGGGATGGTTCGTGGAGCTCACAACAGTGGAGTGCTGGGGCACCCATCACTCTTCCTTGGCTCCCTGTGGCCTATTCCTTTCAGTCCTATGGTGCGAGGGCAGTGCTGTGGGCTCACTCTGCTAGCTGATGGCAGTCACTGGTAGTTGGTAAATGCTGTGCTGTGCCTGGTCTTAATTGATGACATTATGTTCCTTTCTTATTTTCTTTAATTTTCCTATTCTGCACATCCTTCAGCATGGAGGAGAGAGGAAGTGGTGTTACAGTGTTGTTTACTTCCAACCCAAGTACTATAGCTTCAAAGAGCCATGGCCCATAGCTTAGTTAACTTCTGTGGCTGCCACTGTGGCTGTGACCAACTGTCTTCCCCAGTGCTGTGTTCTTTCCTGCATGCATGTGCCTGTGTGTGTGCCACCAGGACATGGAGGCCACAGCCACAACAGCTAGCATGGTATTAAGCTGACCTGCCCTGTGACTCTGTCCCAGCAGATGTTGGCAAAAGCTTTTTTTCCATCTGGATTCACTGAGAAAATTATGTGAGGGCTAGCAGCTCTTGGGTAATGTGCCCTGCAGCATCTCACCAGAGCACGCAGACGGTGGTTCTGTATGGGCATAGTCAGCCAGAGCTGGTTGGGTGCCTTGCACTGACATGGGATCTGGGCTCACATCCCAGGCCACGGCCACCACAGCTCTGTGCCAGGGGCAGAGTGCTCAGTTGCGGCGCAAGGCTGGGGACACCAGCTGGGGACCCCTATTGTGTCCCCTCAGACTGAAACCCACTCCTGTCACAGGTACATATTGCCATGGCATGAGACACAAGAAGATCCAAAAGAATCCAAAACCAGTTAGTGACACTTTTCTGGTGGAGCTAATGAGACTTGACATGCAAACACTGAGTGAAAAGTGCATCAGAAAGGTACCTAGTGCCAGGGCTGCTCACCTTGGTGTAGGTGTCAGCTCCACTGTGACCTCCGCTTGCTAGTCCTGTGGGAGGGCTTGCATAGCAAAGCAGCTCCAGGACAAAAGCCAGGCCCAAGGGGCTTTGCAGGACCCCGCTGCAGCAGTGCAGTATGGGTGGGCGCATGTGTAGGTAATGCTGTGCACATGCATATGTATGTGTGGGCATGCTTGAGTCTCTCAGACCTTCGTGGGGAGTGTGGTGGGGTGGACCTGAGTCCTGCAGTAGCCCTGGCCACACCTGCTAGACCCCTGTGTCCAGGGGCTCCTGCTCTGCAGTTAGACCTGCCTTTTGCTTCTCTCAGCCTCCTGTGAGAAGGATCTCTGTTTTGGTTTTTCACTTTCTAGTGGCCTTTGTACATTCTGAAATCACAGAAACTCATTTCATTGCAAATTGAATTCCTTTCCAAGAAAAAAAGTTAAGAAAGCACAGGATTTTTTTTTATTTATTTTTTTTTTTAAGAGACATGGTATTAGGGACTTCTATCATCAAAGAAATACGTATCTGTTGTATCCACCAAAGTCTGTGATGCCTGCATTGAAGCTTACTCCTTTAATAAGGAAAGGAAAGAGAAAAGAGAGGGAGAGAAATAAAAGCCTCCTCCCCTTGAAAAACACATACATAAAAAAAGAATACTCAAAAAAATAACTGTTGAATTGCCTTTGAAAGTAGGGGATAACATCTGTTGCCAAACAGATGAAAATGCTTCTTAAAATGTGATGTTTTGTATTCTTTTTTTCTAGTAGGAAAAGAACAGACTTGAAATCTTGGTGTTTTTTCCTTAGTGCTGTGTGTTGCTTTTGTGTGTTATAATATTTGAATGTAATTACAGCAGTGCCAATTTGCCAAAGATGTCGAACATTATTTTGGGGATTTTGTTCTGGGTTTTGTTTTCAGGAGCAAAATGGGAGGTGGGCTGGGGAGCAGGGGTGATAAGGCATGGGTCAAAAGGAGAGGGGGGGTATTTGAAGATTTATTTCCTTTATTTGTTTGGTTTTTTTTTTTCTCAGCTCTTTCTTGTCAATACTGAAATTTGTGATTTTATTCTAAGTTAAATGGTTGACTGCAACATTTTTATTTTTAGATTAGTTGAAGAAACATGCAATAAGATTGGCGTAGTTCAATATCTGTGTGTCTTTTCATGAGAGTGACTGTTACTTGTGGACATTTGGTTTTATGTAACCTTTATGTGAGATAATTATTTGTAAATATTTACCATAATTTTATTTGTTCCTAAAATAAAAGTAATTTTTTTAAGTTCAAAACGCCTGATTTCACTCTTGTTTTCATCCTGTATCCTGGACCCTGAGTCACCATGCAAGTGCTAGTCAAGCATGTCCAGGACCTCAGATGTCCTCAGTCCTGCAGGTGTGCTGGCATCCTCATGAGGCAGACAACTTCCATGCTAACCCCATATGCAAACTGGAATGGTTTGATAGCTGCAGGATTAATCTTGCTAACTACTTACCCTATAAAACCCCTCATTAAAACAAGCTATAGCTAATGACTGATGAATTATGTATTCTCAATGAGTTACCTGCAAATGCATCTACATTTGGATGCAAAGGCATATGTGGGGGCTTCTTTTTGGTGCTACTGGTGTTTCCTCAAGCTGACCTTTGTTTCCATCTGCCGCCTCATGCAGCAGTTCTGTTCTCCTTCAAGTACATGCATGTGCTTGGAACTGCTGTCTGGTGTGCATGACCAGTGACAAATCTCTTGCGTAGCCTTGAGTTGTGAGAAATTCACTTGGATCATCATCACGTGTGTTCTGCTTGTGCTGGCCAGTGCGGCTGCAGCACACCAAATACCCAAGCATTGGGTTTGCAAAACAACGGTGAGGGAATATTATTTGAATTGAGACAAGCATCTGTTTGGACTGAATTCCCATATTCTCTGTCTTCATTTTAACAGTATTTTAGCCACCTGAGGTTGCCAGAAGTTGCAAATTTTAGCTGACATGAAACAAATAATGGTGAATGTGTTCAGAACTTCTGCTCTCACCTGTTTTGAATTCCTAGTGTTTTACTAATGATGCCTGTACTTAGTCTGGCTAGGATGGCATTAATTCTCTTCGTAGCAGCCATTATTTAGCCACAAATATACTGTTACTGTAGTCTATATTTGTGGCTAAAACAGTGCTTAGAACACACTGATGTTTAGTTCTAGCTGGGCAGGCTTGCATAGCATCACATCTTTGCTTCTTTCTCAGAAAGCAGGCTCAGGGTGCAAAATAGGCTGGCATGGCACACAGCCGGAGGGCTGAACCCAAGTGACTGAAGGGATGTCTGTGCTATTCAGTGCTGTGCTCAGCAGTAAAACTGTGGACAGGACATTCTCCTAAGCAGCTGTTGCTCAGGGACTGTCTGGGCACCATCAGCCTATTTGTGGGAGCTGATGAGCAGTTGCCTTTGCATCACTTGGTTTTGATTTCCCTCATCCTTCACTCAGTAAACAGTATTTGTCTCAACCCCTGAATTATTCTCACTTTTGCTCTTCCTATTATCTCCCCCACAGGAGTGGATGGCTGCGTGAATGCTGAGCTGTTATCCGCATTAAACCCACCACAGCAAAATACTCATAATGAACATTAACATCAGTTCTGACAGTTAAAGTCCAGGGAGCTAGGGAAAATGGGTGCAAAGCCATATTTTTTCTGTGTCCCCGTACCATACACTTTAGTCTTAAACCTGAGGAACAGAACTCATGGAACTTTCCATGATTCGACAAATAATTGTAGATAAATAAAATCACAGTCTAATCACAGACAATAGGCAGAGAGAGGCAGAATTTAGTTGACCAGTAGTTTGCATCCACTATTTACTTGAGCCTCAGCAGGCTTCAGATTTGGAAGAAGCCTATACTCTCTGCTCTGGCAGCACAAAGTGGGGATGCTTTCATGCAATAGCATTTCAGAGTAGAGTGGGTGTTCTTCTGCTGAGCCTGCAGAATCATGGAGTGGACTTGAGAGCAAGTGCTCAAAAATCAGTTTTCTTTAATGGTTGGGTTCATCCAGCAGTGCTTGTCCAGCCAGGCTGTATGTACTGTCTGACTCTATGTGTTCCCTGCTCTGTTCCCATACTTCTCTCCTCCCATCTGTCACCAACCGTTCTCCATGAACCATGCTCACCTTGCAGCTCTCTGGAAAACAGGGCTTTTGGGAACAATCCTTCATGTTCCGTGCCCTGTGCAGGCAGAATTGGCACTCCCCACCTTGTCACTCCAGGCAGGTATTTGCTGTCCTCCAGTCTCCATCAAGGCATTGGTGCCCTGAGCAACCTGGTGTCACCAGAGGGGATGGGAGCCCCCTGCACTCCCTCTGAGCTCTGAGAGACTCAGCTTCTCATAGGCAACACTGCTGGTGGTGATACCTCCTGGCGAGGGAAGAAAGCAAGCCCTCAGCCTTTCAGAGCCTGCTGTGTTGAAATGGATGGCTTACTTCGCAGGCTGGTGTTCAGAGACCACACTCACTGAATGTCCTACAGCAGGGAATTTTCCAGTGCAGCTCCAAGCGCTTCGTGAGGAGGGGAGAAGGTGGATGAACCCAACCACCTTTCACCTCCAGGGCCCGTGCTGATGCCTGGGCAGTCTTAAGGAGAGATTCATGGCACTGCAGCAAAGGGACTTTGCAGAATGGTCAGGTGGTCACACCAGGAGCCACATTGTGGCAGTCCTTGCCTTGCTGCAAGGTGCTAGTGGTAGAGATTGCCATTCCTGGGTCTTTATTTTTATACTTTCTGTGTTTCTGCTGTCTTTCATCCATGCTAGGTTAAGAAAGAAGCAAATCGTCTGTCCTGCAGCATGCAGGCAGTGCCCTCTCCTCATTATGCCCTCCCACGTCTGGATATGAAATGCCACGTCTGCCTGCTGGCAGCAGAACAGTGGGATCAGACTTGACAAAATTGCAGTGAGAGGCGCAGGATCTTTCTGTCTCTCCAGGTGTGAGGCCCCATACCGCTTCATTCAGCAAGAATGCCCTTCAAGGATGCAAATACGGTTTTAGCTCAAGCCTCCATACAAATGGCCATTGTTTAAGATGCCTGGCAATTGCCATTTAAACTTTTAATGAATAGGAAATGAAGACCCTTGGTTGAGCAAAGTAATGTCTCTGTATTGTAATAGATTTTGCAGACAAGGGGAATACACAATACAACCAGGAAAGTCAGAAGTAGAAATAGTGGGTACACAGGAGCTGGTACAAAGGGATCAAAGTGACAGCCCCTTTGCCAGGATTCCTGCAGTGGGCCATGATGGCAATGAGCAGGAACATCTGGAAATAGTGTCGTAGACAGCTGGTGAGAAATTGTGGCTTCTGTCTCAGGATTTCATGACCTATTTTCATTCTCAAATAAAGCCCAAAGTCTTGAAATGCCCTAGGGAGAAAAGAAAATTTTTGCCTGTGTATATACTTTCTCAAAGCTATTATAAAGCGTCCTTCAAGGCAGTGTTTCCAAAACGGTGGGGCTACTGACCATACCCAGATGATGAATTGAAAAGTGTGCTCCAGCAGTCACTCAGCTAGATTGACTTCTTCCTGCCTGCAGTCTTGTGGTGTTTCTCAGTGTCCTGCGTTCAGCAACCATGACACTCATGCATTCACCTCTCCAAAGGCTCTACTGGACAAGCAGCTTTGAGCATACCTGAAACTGGATCTCATGTCCTTGCTTCAAACTGAGCAGTAGGCACTGAAAATGTAGCCAGAACTGCAGAGCTAAAGCTTGTCACCATGTGCACAAGAATCTGACCCACTCACTGCAAAACAGGATTGAGGGAAGGTGATCGTTTCCCCTGGGACATTTGTAGGGGGTCCACAGTGTTACAGCACAGTAAAGGAACAGGGCCCTTGAAAGTAAAGCAGTAAAAAATACTGCTGTCTGAGTCAACAGGACCTCATTTTGAGGAAGATAACCAGAAAGCTGTGGAGGACCAAGAGTGTTTTGCCAATGCTCAGTATCAGGAAAGCGACTGCACCAAGAAACACACTCCACAGAGCCGAACCGGGAGCAGCTGGGAGAAGAGGAACCAGAACTTGATCTTTAAGGTCCCTTTGCACTCAAACTATTCTATGGTTCTATGAACTTGGATACAAACCAATTGGATTCTGGTACCACTGATGTGAGAGCCTCCTCTCTGGCCATAGCCCCAGATTCTGCCCTCGGTGTGGTGGGATGACCTTGCCAACACCTAAGCTCCTACCCAGTTGCTTGCTCATGATTCCTGCAGTGGAATGAAGGAAGGAATCAGAAGGGAAAAAGTAAGAAAAATTTGTGAGCTGTGGTGGTGGCAGCTGAATAAGAAAATAAAAGCTGTGCACAAAAGCAAAGCACAGCCAGGAGTTCATGCCCTGCTCCCCAGTGGCAGGCAGACATCTAGTCACTCCCAGAAAGCAGAGCCTCAGCACACACAGACATGTTTGGGAAGAGCAATGACATAACCCTGAACATCTTCTCTTCCTCCTTCTTTCCTTGAGGTTTTGTGATGAGTGTGACATCATCTGGTGTGGGATATTGTGCAACCCTGGCCCATTTGCTGGTGGGGAAGAGTGAGAACCTGAGAAGCCACTGACACATGATGCAAGCACTGCTCAGCCATAGCTGCTGCTGGATGCTCCAGCCACCCTTCTGATGTCCCTCAGCACCTCTGCCACCTCATAGTGCTGGGAAAGTCACACCTGGTAGAAGACTGCTAAATTTTGGCTCGTAACTCTTCTAAACCCGCGGTAAACAGTCCCTGATAACACTTTAAAATAATGGTCCATTACAGCAGCAATGCTTAATTAGAGTGGAACTGACAAATGGAGTCATCATGATTAATGTCATTATAATGAATACATCTGCAATTTGGTATAACACACAGAAATGTCTGGCTTCCCAGGAAACACTCAGATACAGAGGGTGTCTTTTATATTCATAGGGATATAATAATTCCTCTGAAGGAATTTCATCGTAGTTTAGCATGAATTAATGTCCATTTATCACACCGTGTTACCCAGTGCAGCAATTTATCTAAATCTTATATATGCAGTCTAGACTCTTGTCTAAGAACACCCGATAATAGAGAAATCCTTTGAAGAGGTACATTTGCTGTAGATCATTAATGCTCAGTGTGCTAAATGGCCTTTAAATTAAACTAAGTTAAATAAACTCTTCTTTAATGTACCAGTGTAAGTTTTTCATTAACAAACACATTAAAGCCTTTTTCATTTACGTACAGCTGATGCAAGCCTATGATACTAAATTGTTCAATTAGCAGAACAAAATACAATTCAGTGTGTCTGTATGGTAAGAAAATACAAGAGAAGGCAGGGGTTTGAAACACCAACCTCCTATCCTTGCGTAACTGTGCGTTGGCCTGCCAGGAACTTCACAGAATGATAGAATCCTAGAATCCAAAGTTGGAAGGGACCTCAAGGATCCTCTGGCTCAACCTTTCTAGACCAGATGTCCAGCACCATCTTAACAGTGTCCAGCACTGAGGAATCCACCACTTCCCAAAGCAGTGGTGGTTGTTCTCATTGTGAAAAAATTTCCACTTGTGTCCATCCAGAATCTCCCCAGGAGTAACCTGTGCCCATCGCAGCTCACTTTTTCCATTGGACTCCTTGTAAAAAGAGAGTCTCTGCCTTCTCTGTAGCCACCCTTTAAACACTGGAACACGGTGATAAGGTCTACCCTGAACCTTCTTTTCCCAAGGCTGAGCAAGCCCAGCTCTCTTAGCCTTTCTTCATATGGCTGCCGAGTGCTTGGATCATCTTTCGTTCTCTGGACCCTCTCCAGCTTGTCCACAACTTTTTTGTACAACAGGGACTAAAACTGAACGCAGTATTCCTCGTGTGGCCTGACAGGCATTAAGCAGAATGGGACAGTGACATCTTTATCTCTGCTGGTGATGCCCTTTTTGATGTTCTCCAGCCTCCCGCTGGCTTTCTTTGCCACAGCTGCGCACTGCTCCCCACTATTGAGCTTGTGTCCTCCAGGACCACCAGGTCCCTTTCCACAGAGCTGCTCCCAGCTGGGAAGATCCCAGCCAGTGCTGCATTCTTGTAGAACTTGCAGTAGGTTTGTGTATATAACCTGGATGTGGAGTTTGCCAGACAGGTTGTTCCAGGGCAACAGCTGCCAGGAAGGGGTAAAACCCCACAGAGGAGGTTGCAGGCTGTCCTGGGGGTACACTGTTTTCTGTATGGGCAGATGTTGTCCAAGCTGCTGTGCTTGCCTCCCTCTACACACTCCCTGAAACGACATGGCCTCCCATGGGTGCTCCTCATCAAAGCACCTTATGCTTACACACATTGGTGCTTTAGTTCAGTTTACAAACTGGTTTTAAAGTGGCTCCACTCCCTTCCTGGGGAGGGGAACTGGAACTGCACACCCAGCACACTCCAGCCCTGATGGGACATGGGCATCATGGTAGAGAAGGACTGTGGCCATACATGGGGCAGCCCCACCACCAGCTGTATCCACTTCCAGTGGGAAGCATTTATGTTGGCATGGGAGGCTCCGGCTTGTATGCCAGCCCCATTCCTCATGCAAGGACTATGGGAACCCTGGCAGCAGAGCCCTGAGGGTCAGAGCCAGAGCAGAACTCCTCTATCTGTGTAACAAGTCCCCAGAGCAGTGCACTGTTGGTGTCTCCCTCACAAGCCTCAGACTTGGCTTGCAAGGTGCTCTTGAAATAGACTCCAACAAAGCTTCTACAAGGGTGTTTATCTTGATCCTCATGTTCAAATTATAGTTACACAAGATTTCTGTGGTGGCTGTAATCTTCTTCACTAGGAGTTTTTAAGGAAAATGAGAAAACTTCTCATACAGGTGGAGGAATGATCTGCCTTCATACCTGCCACCTGCCCTCCATTTACATGTGTGTAATCAAGAGAAAGAAAAGTGATGGCTGTTCTTGGCTGGAGGAGAAACTTGTTAGTTAGTGATCCTTTTCTGGGACTGACTGGCTGGTGCATCAGTGGGAAGTGGAATAAGGCATACAAAGATGGAGATACAATCATGGAATCATAGAATGGTTCAGGTTGGAAGAGGCCTTAAAGATCATCCAGTTCCAAACCCCTGCCATGAGCAGGGACACCTTCCACTAGAAGGCCACATACAGCATAGTGACTTTAAAAAACAAGGTATATATCCCAGCATTTGGAGCCATATGATAGGCTAGAAAAATATCTAATCTAAAAGGAGAGTAGCCTGTTCTGGGTGAATTTTCGTGGACAAGCCTGATGGTTAAAGAAGAGCTCCATGCCTGTTTAATTGGCTTTTGTGAAAATGGCAGCGCACAGATATCCCTGTTTACCTTATAAAAGCCCAGTTTAATACTTCACTTTCTTTATGCAGAATTCTCCTAAAACTCTTTCATCTTTCTTGTCACAATGTGCTTTGCATGTGCTAATTTGAGAGGCTGTTAAATATTCCAGAAAACGCAGGATTGTTTGGTTCTGAGACTGACTTCAGGACCGTGGGTTTAAATTCACTACCTGAAAAAACCACACTGATTACCAGGCTATAAAAGATGCAAAATGAAATACACTTACTGTACCTGCTCAGGGGGAAAAGGAGGAGCAAAAGCTTTTGAATACCAATCAGAGAATCCAACATATAAAACAAGAGGAGGATAAAACTTCTGGAAAATGGAGTGTTTAGAGGAGAAAAAAAAAAAAAAAGGAATAAGATTTTTATATCTGAGTTTCTTTACATCAAACAAATGGTGACAGTGTTGAGTGTTGTCCTCTGAGAAGACCCAGCTGAAATGCTTGCATGAAGAATATACATTCTGCTGGTTTCTTGGCTATTAGGTCACAGATACTGAAAAGAAAATCTTTACTAGATGCATGCTGTCAACTCTCCCACTGGCACCAATGGAAAATGTGCTAGCACACACACATTTTCCATTGCTTAGAAGTTTCTTGCTTCTAAGAACAGTTTCACTTTGTCCTTCCAGTTTGCCACCGGCCAGCACATGGGGGAAGAGAAAGCAAAGGTAAAGGA
The DNA here is from genome assembly GCA_009867235.2 of Psittacus erithacus. Classification (NCBI taxonomy): domain Eukaryota; kingdom Metazoa; phylum Chordata; class Aves; order Psittaciformes; family Psittacidae; genus Psittacus; species Psittacus erithacus. The sequence goes on from WYDI02040575.1 coordinate 98,183, forward strand.
GAAGGGAAATGAAAAGGAGGAGGAGAAGAAGGAGAGATGAGAGTTTCCTGTGGCAGAGGTTCTGTGGTTGGTGACTGTGCAGGGTCCAGCGGACTCTGCTGTTCACTGGACTCTGAGACAGGGCTACAAAATGAGCTTGGTTCCTTGGTGGGCTTTTTTTTGGGAAATGGTAGGTTGGCTATTTGGTTGATTGGCAGACATTTTTTGCAACACATTGACCTCTCATAGATTAATTTTAGCATTTAGGGAAGTGAGGTGATATATCTTATTATGTGTGTTAAACACAACAAAGCTTTAGTAAGCAATATAGGAACTACCTAAACCATCAACTCCCAGCAACTGGGAAGCTTCATGGCTAAAGGATTGCTCTGAACACCCCTTTGTCTTTTGGTCTTTCCTTCATTATCCAGTGCCAGCTGCTGCATAGATGGGGTACAACTCAGCGCAGAGGTTTCATTAGTATGGCACTGTTAACTCTGTGCAACCACAGAATCATGATCAACTAGTTCCAACCCCCCTGCCATGGGCAGGGGTGTCTCACACTAGGTCAGCCCATCCAAACCTGGCCTTGAACACTGCCAGGGATGGGGCAGCCACAGCTTCTTTGGGCAACCTGTCCAGGGCCTCACCACCTTCACAGTAAAAAACTTCTTCCTTAGATCTAACCTGAACTTCCCCTGTTTATGTTTAAACCCATCACCCCATGTCTTATTGCTCCAGTTGATGATGAAGAGCCCCTCTCCAGCATCCTTGTAGGTCCCCTTCGGATACTGGAAGGCTGCTATGAGGTCTCCATGCATCTTCTCTTCTCCAGGCTGAACAGCCCCACTTTTCTCAGCCTGTCTTCATACAGGAGGTGCTCCAGCCCCCTGATCATCCTCGTGGCCTCCTCTAGGCTTGCTCCAAGAGTTCCATGTCTTTCTTATGTTGAGGACACCAGAACTGTACACAGAGCTCCAAGTGGGGTCTCAGCAGAGTAGAGGGGCAGGATCACCTCATTTGACATGCTAGTCACACGCCTTTTGATGCACCCCAAGACATGGTTGGTTTCTGGGCTGCAAGCACACACTGCCAGCTCATGTTCAGTTTCTCATCATCTATTTGATTTCTTTCATATGGTACTAATAGCAATCAACTTCATGGATTGTTCTCACCCTCCTCTGGAAACAAGTACCTCTATGTAGCTAATCTAGAAAAGATCATCCTGGAATTAAACTTCAGACAGAGGACATGCCATTTCCAAGGGGATGGAGGGAAACAGCAAGCAACTTTAAACTTTCATGCTCACTCCATCACTCTTTCAAGCACAGGATAGAAAAAGAGCAGCAAACTGGAACCAAAATGAGTTGTACAAACTTTGCAGCCTGGGAGAGAAGCAAGGGAGACAGGAAGGCATCTTGCTGGATTGCCCCCAGGTTGTCATCAGGTAACAGGTTTAATCTGAAACAGAAGCATCTCTAATGAATGGAGGCAATATTGACCCGCTGTCCTAAAGACACTAAAAACACAATGGAGATTTACCATTTCTTTCTAAGCATAATTTGAATAAGCAAAGCAGGGATGAGGAAATACCTCCTCAGTCACCCAAGCCATAGTACACATTCCAGATATGAGCAGAGGTTCAGTTCAGGTCAGGACATTCCTCCTATTGCTGATATCAAGAAAAGGTTCCTGCGGACCAGCAGCTGTAGCATGGAGCAGGGCAGAAAAGTCAGGAGTGTGGCCCTTGGGAACCAGCAAACCAAGGCTAATTGTGTGCAGATTGATGCCATCATCCCTAAATGAAGTGATGCTATTGCCATAGATATATGACAGACAAGAACTTGGTCTATGCTAACCAGTCCTGGTTGCTCCCTGGAAGATAAAGTTTTTCCAGCTGAAAGAACAAAGGAAGATTAATATAAAAACTAATGTGATGCTGAGGGCAAATAACAGTTTTTTTTTTTTGGTTCAGACAAGGACCAAGAGCAAGGACCAGACGTGAGAGGACCAGACAAGACAGGACCAGAGCACCTGAGCAGCTCAGATATGTGACAGGTCTTCATTTTATTCTGATCCCTTTCTTACTATTAGGAGAACTGAGATCTACAAGAATCTACTGAATTCAATGACTGCTATATTCACTATAGGACCAAATGGTTCAGATTTCCTGCTGTCCAAGGCTGTTGTGACTATTTACATGGCCAAAAGCAAAAGGATACTGCCAAAGAAGTGGCTAGGAGGTGCCCAGTGGATGATGGTACTGGGGCTCTGGAAGCACGCAGATGATGCTGAGATACTCTGACCTCCATATCAGCAACACTACAGCAACATTAAGATCAGCACCTCTGATAGATGGGCTAAATGTGGCTCTTATGTCTGTCCTGTGGCTGTGTGGAACCATGGCAGCCACAGACTAAGCTAATTCTCTTGAGTATCACTACAAGACTAGATGCCAGGAGAAGGGCTGAAAACAGATGAGAGATTCATAGAATCAGCTAGATTGGAAAAGACCTTTACAATCATCAAGTCCAACCATTACTCCAGGACTCCCGAGACCACCATTAAGCCATATCACTGAAGGCTTTGTCTACACAGTTTTTGAACACTTCCAGGAATGGTGATTCCATCACTTCCCTAGGAAGCCGCTTCCAAGCACAAAGTTGTAGAAGTTGGAAGGGATGTCTGGAGTTCATCTGGTCCAACCAGCCTGCTCAAGCAGGACCACCTCAAGCAGGTTGCCCAGGACCACATTCAGATGGCTTTTGAATATCTCTAATGACGCCTACTCCACAACCTCACTGGCAACATATGCCAGTGCTCGGTCACCCTCACAGTGAAAAAGTGTTTCTTGATATTCAGAGGGAGCCTTGTGTGTTTCAGTGTGTTCCCATGGCCTCTGGTCATGTCATTGGGCAACACTGGAAAGAGCCTGGATCCTTCAACTTTGTTCAGCCTATGAGGCTTTTATACACACTGATGAGATCCCCTGGAGCCTTCTCTGCTCCAAGCTGAACAGTCCCAACTTTCTCAGCCTTTCTTCATAAGCGAGACGCTCCAGCCCAGCATCTTATTTGCCCTTCAGTGGACTGGGGAGCCGGAGCTGGACATAGAGGAAGTCACTTCAGAACTCAGATTTCCAGATACAACCTGGACACTGTCACTCCCTCAGATGAAATATTTGCTGGTTGGTTTCACTGGATTTCTCCCTCAGTAGTTATTTAGCTGTGAGCAGGTGCCAATGTGTGCATGATTTTTCAGTATGTTATCACTTCTTCATATAACCAGTAAAAATACAAAAGAGAAGATCTCAGCTGATTCTTTGCATTTTATCATACCCAGTCACCAATATTTACAATCTTATAAAATTAAGCATTTTAGGACACAACCACACCATAATAGCATTTGAAAGATGCTTTCTGCCTTATTTTGTTCTTGTTGTTGTTGATAATGATGATGTGATGCGTGTGTTTTTAAATACTCATCTTGCAGTTTTCTGCATCTTGCCATGCATTTCACAAATAGCTTGCAAGCTGCCCTAGTTGTACATCCTTTCTTGCTGCATTACAGCCAGTTCTCACTAGTTCATACCACTTCTTTGGACAGAAAGTATTATACTCCCAGCTAACAAAATAATTCTCTACCGTATTCATGTATTTCACAATTACAAATGGAAGTGTCAAAACTGCCATGGACGTTGCTTACTAATCCACAACTAATGTGACCAACATGAAACTCTGACTTTGTGTATTCACATACTGTCATTGGAAGAGTAGCACTGTGCATGTAGTGGAGGTTTTATACTGTACAGGAAAAAAATGTAAATATAACAATTAGCTCCAGTGTAACAACTAAAATAATTTTTAATTGTTTTCCCTTCACTTATATTTTCTGCTTGGCTGACTCTGCTTATGCCTTCTGGAAAGGCCAGCTCATCAGTTTTTGTTTTAATCAAGAAGAATAATTGTACAAGTTACAAAAATGCAAGATGATTCTTTGCTGAATAAGATAACAACTTCCAGAAAATGCTAAGTAGTTTTTTAAATGTTTTCTGATTAGTAATTTGTAACGCAGGTATCTGAGTAAACAAGGTCCCCAGGAGGCACTGGGAGTCCAGGCTCAAGGAAGGGTTTGTCCCCCGTGTTCCTGGGTGGAGTGGTTGCATTTTCAGAAGCATGTCTCTCATCATGTACTGCTGGCTCAGGGCACTGCAGCTACTGCAGTTCTGCCTCTGTTCAGGATCAGAATAAGCATGATGAGAGTAGCACAGACACCTCTCAGAAGGTGCTGTTGGTCCTCAGATGCTGGGGCAGCAACTGAGGGCACATCACAGGTCCAGCTTACTTGAAACATTAATTCCCAGCTTGACCTCAAGCATACGGCCCATAGCCCACAGGTCACCTTCCTTAGGCACAGCACCAGTGCCAGGTCTGTGTGCTTTGCTCTCCCTACAGAACAAAATTTGTGTGGCAGGACATGCCAAAAAACTGGAGACTAATTGCTGGGGTGTAGGGAGGGGGGCATCTTTTGGGGGAGATTTGCACCAGGATGTTCAGCTTCCCATGGAAACAGGTGAGGACTGCTTCACAAACCACTGCTGCACTGGCTGCTTCCTGAAGCATTGCAACAGCTCACAGCCACCTTCATTTGAAGGGGTTTTGTGGGGTTTGGTGGGTCAAGAGGCTTATTCAGCCCTTCTCCAGAATGAGATGAGGATGAGCAAACCCTGACATCAGTAACAGTGTATGCCTTGCTACCACCACCCTTGTCCTTAAGAATCCATCCCTGTGAGCAGACTCATCCCTCTATGGTCTTTCCACTTGGTGGGGAAGCATTTGCATGTGTGCATGGTTTTCTCATCCAGGTGGGGCAGAAAAGGGCCCTGAAGAGGAGAAGGCAGAGAGCGCATGAAGAAGGGACAGAGGATAGTGATGGAGAAAAGAGGAGGAAGCACCCTGCCGTGGTGCCAGAAGCTGGGCTGCAGTGCAGCTGAGGTGAGACAGACCAAGGTGGGACAAGCACAAAATCTGACTACTGAGATGATTGCTTTTTGTACCAATTTATGCTTAAAGCCTTCCTATTGTGAGTTTGATCTGCAGCACCAACCACATACTTTTGCAATGCAGTTTGTCAATAAATGAAATGCAAAAATCAGTGACTGATTTCAAGAAGAACAACATTTGGCAAGGAACAGCTAAGAGAAAACTCTGTAGGAGCTTTTGCCAGGGTAAGTGCAGCTACAAAGTGCATAAAAAAAATAAATTTCTAGCAAGAATTGGGAATATTCAACACAAAGACTTACAAACTGTTGAATGAAGCGGAATGGAGCAGTCTACCTCACTCTAAATATCAGGTCTGATTTCAATTTCATTATTAACAGTGATTTGAATATCTAACCAGAAAACTTTAAGGGAGAAGGTGACTCGATATTTTTTAATACGTCTAACTAAGTACTGCTGTATCCTGAAATCCTTTTGTTGTATATCTACTGAGTTATGAAATAGATTAAAGTGGACGAACTCTGGTGCAGGCTGCTCAGCAATGCATGAAGAAAAGAGTTGAAGGTGTAAAAGAAGTCAAATAGCTTTCTTATATGCATTACACTATTAATAAAGATAAAATTATCTTTATGTTTTCAGTTTATAATGTCTTTCTTATGAAAGTAAAAGGTGTCATCAATTCACAATCCATTGATTTTACTTCTTTGTGTCATTAGTGGAAGCACATCAGAAACTGCACCCAGGGCAGGCACTAAGTTAAGAGAAAAGGTGGGAAACAGAAGAAGAAGTTTCTGGGTTTGCAACCAGAATGTTGCTTCTGCAGGGTTCTCCCTGCTCTGCAGGTGACACAGTGCACAAGACAGAGAGGGGGCCGCCACTGGGTGGAAATTCGCAGAACCAAAGTGCAGGAAGCTCACGGCATTCTGTTCAGCAGTAGCAGTCATTTTTTCTCCTTAGTAGCTGGTGCAGCACTGTGGTTTTGACTTTCGGTCTGGGAACAGTGCTGATAACACTGATGTTTTTAGCTACTGCTTAGAATGTTTGGACTGATCAAGGACTTTCTAAGCCTCATGCTCTGCCAGGGAGGAGGGGAAGCAGGGAGGAAGCAGAGACAGGACACCTGACCCAAACTGACCAAAGA
>WYDI02040577.1:0-26997 GCA_009867235.2 Psittacus erithacus
TGTGCCAGATCCACACAGGGTACAATGACCACACCATATTCTACTCTGACACGAATCATAACTGTGTTTATCACACCGCTAAGTCAACTGCCTAGGAGTTAGGGATACAGTAAGCTGTTCCTCACATTTTAGGGTGGAATAAATTACTGTCTCTATGTCAATCATAGAGGAAATCTGACTCTTGAGGTGACTTATTCTGTGTGCTTCATCTGCTTATAATAGTAGAAGCTGGAAAGGAAGGTATAGGAGTGTAATGAAGGCTACTGGGTTTGTATGTCCACTGTCTTGAAATCAGACAGCCAATTATTATTTTGTGGTAACAATTGCCTTCAAGTGCTTTCTGTACAGTAATTCCTGTAAACAGGAGTGAGGTCATTAAACTCTGTTATTAAAATGTTAATGTAATTTCAGGCATCATTTGGAAAATGTGCTTAGTATTCATAATCAAAATAGTATCAGACCTTAGTTTAACATGTTTATTCACCAGTAGTTAAGCTGTGATGTGTTTAGTGGTGTACATGCAGAAACATCATTGCATGTCTTTCACAGGGAACTACAGACTGTTCCAGATTGGGTTGAGGTGACTATTCATGATCTGATACATTTTTTGTAAGTAGCTTATGAAACTTATTGTATGCAAGGTGTCACGCTGATTAAATCAGGATAGTCTTAATAAACACAGCAGTTTAAAAAGAAAGACCTAGTCCAAGAGAAAATATCATATTGAAGAACAAGACTACCTAAATTTAAATGACTAGATGATGGAGAAATTTGTAAAGTTTCTTTTAAAATAGTTCTAGCTGGCAGTATGTTTGGATGACTTTGTGAAGTCAGCACAAGTATAGTTGAATGGTTCCCCTTCATGCAGAAAGACATTCTCTAAAGTAGTTGCCACTAGTTCCAGGATGTCTCTGAGGAGATAAGCATACTCACATAACTTTCTGTAACTTTTTTTACTTTCACTTCTACTTTATTTTGCTCCCTTCACCAGGTTTAATAAGCCTGCACTTCATTGATGTGAAGTCTGGTCCACTGAAACATATCAGAACATGGTTTATTAATTGACAGTCAGTTTCTAATGGTTCTTCGCATCTTCTGGCATCTATATTCAGATGACTCTGGCCTTAACCTTTGTTTTAAATTAAAATATTAGTAACTATAATAACAAAATTGTATTTTGTAAAGCTATGACATTTTTTTTTTTAGCGCATTAATTGCTTTATTCATTTTTCTTCCCCTCTTCTTTCCAGAAGGCTTTTTCATTGGCATGAGTGATGGGCTGTAGTTTTTTTAAGGTTCAAACAGACTTGCAAAAAGAAATTAATCTGAAACTTCAGTTATTTACCAGGCAGCGCTTTTCTTTGAAACTTAGAGAAGAAAGACCAAATTCCTGCTTTACTCTCCTTGTAGCTTCAGTGTTTTCAGACTACATTAATTCCTTGCAGGAGAGGATGCCTAAGGAAAAATAACTGGACAAACACATGGGCTATTTGCCTGAAATTCTTCCCAGCCTTCAGTTGTGTTCAGGTCAGAGTAAGTCATGAGCCTGATGTGATTTGTCTGTTTACTAACTTTTCAGCTGATCTTTCTTTCAAGTTCTTGTTCAGTCTCTCCTTGAATCTCTCCACATTTCTTGCACTTCTTAGCGTAGGTCTTGGCACACTGTTCCCTGGGTCTCATACCCACTCAGAGAACAGCCGTTTACTTTGGTTTGGTTTGAATTTGATTCCTTTAGCTTCATATGATGGCCTATAATTCTTTTGCTAGAAGAGACTATGAATTGTTGATCCCTATCCACTTTCTCTAAGGCAGTCCTGATTTTATAGACCTCTATTACATCTGTGTAAGCCACCTCTTGCCCAGATTGAAGGGTCTCAGCATAACCGATTTTTCATACAGAATTGTCTGCTTATATGGGAATTGAACATACCTATGTTAATCCTTGCTGCCTTTCTCTGAATCTTTTCCAGTTCTAAAATAACATCCCTCTGTGCCTTACTTCCCTATCCATTGTTTCAGAGTTCTGTTGCCAATTGTTTAATACTGTGCTCAAATAATGTTTTCCTTACACGTGTTTTACATCCTTCAGCCTTGGTTGATTTGATTGACCCTGAGGTATGTGAGGAAGCAAGTGACAGCAATGAAAATATGTCTGTTTAGAAGGAAGCAGTAAATATGTTCACACTGAAAGATTTCCATGGGCATTTAGTCTGATAGTTGGAAGGGATAATAACAGGTAACAAAGCATACTTCCTCATAAGAATTTATTTATTGAGGGGAGATGAATACAGGCACTTGAATATAAGTTTAAATCTTTAGACAGTATATATGATGTGGAGGATGGTATGGAGAAGGGAGATCAGAGGAAGGAGAAGATGGCTTCTCATTTCTTAAAGGTGGTTACTATCTCAGTCCCGTCAGACAGTGATGGCAAGTGTTCAGTCTAATAGATGAAGACGTTGGAAAAAAAAGAGCATCTTCTTAAGCTGACGGTACTGGTTATTCTTTTGCTGCTTCTACATCCTACACATTGCATTTACAGACAGCATAATTAAACTGATTATTAAACTTATATGATAAAAGAGAGCAGGGAAGTCTGTCCTTCCCTCTTTGTAAAGTGTTTGAGAGTTAGTATTTAGTTGTGGAGATGATGTTATTTGGACAGTGTGGATTACTTCAGTTGCAAGATGTACTCATTCATTACAAAAGTTTCTGTGCTGAGCTTTGAAACAAAAGACATTAATACCTTTTGAATGAAGTGAAACACTGCATTTTTACAGATTTTAGAATGTTGCAAAAAAAGCTCTAGAATTCAAAGTAAACAAATATCTCCGCATAAAACAAAAGAAGAAATATAAAATATTATTTTGCAGTACACAGCACTGTATCCAATAACTGCTTTGAAAAAAACTTTTGCTTAGATGAAAATATAAACTCAAAAGGATTGGAAAAGAGAAATATATCAATAAACAAGGGCACAAATAGATAGCGACAGGTATAAATTTTCATGGTAGCGATCAGACTGAAAGAAGCCCCTGATGAAAAAACACAGTATGAGAGTAAGTAGGTATTACTCTGCTGCACTCCCTGAAATCCAAAAGCCATTAAACATTTTATTGCAGATTCCACTCCCATCCATAGCCTTATCTAAAATTTGATGTACACTAAATTGCAGTAAATAACTTCAGGGACCTATTAATGGGAACATGTTTTAGAAGCTTTTAAATCTAAAAAAGGACCTGACAGTCCCTTTCTGTCAGGCTTCTTATGTTAGGAATTCCTTTCGTATTTTAATACTGTATTTAGCTGTTAGAAATACTGGGTGTATTAAAGAGTCTGGTTGCTTTTAGGTATTTCATAGAATAGAATATTTCAGTTGGAAGGAACCCACAGTGATGTAGTCCTACTGTCTGACCATTTCAGGGCTGACCGAGTTAAAGCATGTTATTAAGAGCATTACTCAAAATTCTCTTAAACACGGACAGGCATGTGGCATCGATCACCTCTCTAGGAAGCCTGTTTCAGTGTTTGTGCACCCTCTTAGTAAGGAAATGTTTCCTAATATCCAGTCTAAACCTCCCCTGACACAGCTTTGAACCATTCCCACACATCTTGTCACTAGATACCAGGAAGAACGAATCAGCGCCTCGCTCTCCACTTCCCATCGTCAGGGAGCTGCAGAGAGCACTGAGGTCACCCCTCAGCCTCCTTTTCTAGTAAGTTCCATGCATAACATCATGATTCAAAAATGCAGTTTTCCAGGACTAAGGAAGGTTTTTAGTTGCTTTTATAGTTATAGTAACAGCTTTGCAAAATTAGATTTGGATTTTTACATGAGGTCAACAACATTTACAGGTTAAACTCGGCAGCCTTGACTTTGGACCATGTCTCATGAAGTCACTAACTCAACTCAAAATCATCAGATCACCACAGTAGGATCCTTCTATACAAAACTGTTTTGTAGTATGACTATACCACTGTAGCAGTACTTTTGTTTTGATGATCTAGATTTTCCTGAAATATTAGGACTGGATTTTTGACAGGAAAGGAAAGGCAGTTTATACAGCCTAGTATGAATTTTTGAGATCGTAGAAACATATTTTCTATTTAAATGTTGCCATTAGCAATGCCAAATATATCACAATATTCAGGTAGGTAAAGGTAGGAAATACTGTCATCATTCTGATTCAGATATTACAGCAGTCACATTCCGAAAATAAAAACATCTGATTGGGAAAATTTGTCTAAAATGTTAATTGAGTTGCGTTATTTTTGCTTGGAGAACAAGTATGTCTTTCAATTAGTGCTTGGCTGAACTGGAGTTTAAAGCTGAACCCTATAAGACTTAGCTATTTAAAACTCATATCCAGAAATGTCTGATTTTTAGATGTTTGTGCCTCTTCAAAGAATCTAAAACACAGAGCTCAATGCCCATATTCAACTCTGTGTTCAATGAGAAACAATGAGCATACAGGTACATACAGAATGATGTTACCTTTCATACTTCAGTTGCTAGGTCAGGGCTTCATAAAAGCATCCTTTTCCCTGGCATACTCCAGCCATAGTGCTTTCCTAGAAGGAATGTCCCATTTTAGTTTTTTCAAAAGGATGCAACAAAGTTAATTCTTTTAATTTTTTAGATGTCAAGAGACAGAATTGGTACATGTCTTTATACAACAGCATGATTGTTAGAAGGTTCATCCCTACTCTGGACAGTTAAGTTCAGTTTTCTTTTCAACCTAAGGGATTCAACCTAGCATGCCATTTCCCCAAAGAATTACAGAAAGAACTGAAAGCTGTAATAATCTTGTTAGCAAGTAATGTGAAGAATGTGGTTCAAAATCTTACAGGGCAAAACTCACAAAATCCCATAGCAGAAGTACAACTATGTAAAACTGATCTGAGTATATTTAGTTTCAACATCACAACAGGATCAACAAAGACCAAAATATGTACTACTGTTCTGCTCTACTTCAGAGAAGAACTCTATGTAAAAATGAGGAAGTGTCTTTAAATGCAGCCAGAAAAGGTAGTTAAGAGAATTAAATTCTTCCCAGCAGCATGGAAATTTCTGAAGGATACCATACAGCAAACACAGCAACAGTTCATATCACCTACTAAATAAGATTTGAAAAAGGAAATATAAAGCCAGCATGGTTATTGAGCAAAGTAAAAGATAGTGTTAGAAACCAGAAAGTGTTTTTCAAAATGTTGTTGTACACAAATAAAACGAAAAGCCTCATAAATTTTGGCAGTTTAGATATAAAAAGTACAACTATGCAGGCCAGGAAAGAGTTTGAGTAGCAAACAGTGAAAAGAATGGGAACTAACAATAAAGCTTTCATTTAAATCCTCAGCAGCAAAAAGCCCTCCAGATAGTATTGTAGAAGGGTTTTGTCCTGGCTTAGCAAGGGCCAGCATTTCCCTGGGTCCTCGCATATGAAACCACAGAGTATCCAAGAGAACAGAAGCCTCACCAGCCAGGTCTGTCCTCGCACCGCAACCCAGGGAACAGGGCAGGTTTGAGTGAGTGGAGGGGCCAAGAGGGTGATTGATAGCCTGGGACAGCTCACTGAGGATAAGGCCATTTGGAGGAGCTTTTCAGAAATGCTGAGATGGAATTAGATACAGTCTCCTGGGGAAGAGCCAACATGTTCTGTAAGGGGAAGTCCTCCCTTAAAAACACAACCAGTTATGTATACCAGCTGATCTAAGCTGCTTGAGCTTTCAGTGGTTTCTCAACAGTCTTTCACCAAAGGATTATGTTCTCAGTAGTTTTAGTAGTTTCACAACAGTCCTTCACCAAAGGAGTATGTTTTAAGTGACTCCTTTAAAATATTATCACAATGCTTCGTGGCAGCCAAAAAACTCAAACCGAGTATTGCAATTTGGAAAGAAATAAAGAACATTTCAGGCACACAAAGGACAAAAATATCATGAGGAGTAGTCATCATGGATTCACCAATGGGAAGTAATGATTGGCCAACTTTATGAACTTCTATGAGAAATGACAGGCTTGGTAGATGAGAGGAGAGCAATGGACACTGTCTACCTTGACTTCAGTAAGGCCTTTGACACTGCCTTCCAAAATATCCTCACAGAATAGCTGATGGAGAAGGAGCTGAATGAGCAGACAATGATGTGGATTGAAAGTTGTCTGAATGGGCCATAGATCTCTCCATCAGACCCAGAGTGGGGTCATCAGTAGCACAAAGTTTAGTTGGAGGCAGTAACTAGCCGTGTATCTCAGGGGTCAGTACTAGGCCCAGTCCTGTTTAACATAGAATCAGATCATATCTTAGAATGGTTTCAGTTGGAAGGGATCTCAAAGATTATCAAATTCCATGCACCCCACCCCCACCACAGGCAGGGACACCTTCCACCAGACCAGGTTGATGCAAGCTCTGTCCAATCTGGCCTTGAACATTGCTGGGGATGGGGCAGCCACAGCTTCTCTGGGCAACCTGTGCCAATGTCTTACCACCCTCACAGTAAAGAATTGCTTCCTAATGTCTTATCTAAATCTATCCTTTTTCAGCTTAAAGACATCCCCTCTTGTCCTGTCACGACATACCCTTGTGAAAAGTCCCTTTCCAGATTACTTGTAGGCCCTCTTTAGGTACTGGAAGGCTTCTCTAAGGTCTTCCCTGAGCCTTCCCTTCTCCAGGCTGAACAAGCCCAACTCTCTCAGCCTGTCTTCATAGGAGAGGCGCTCCAGCCCCCTGATCATTTCTGTGGCCCTCCTCTGGACTTACTCCTACAGGTTTACATCCTTCTTATTCTCAACTTGTAAATAAGGCAGTGCAGGAAATGGAGAGAAACAGAACATAATATTTAGTAAATATTATCCCTTTAGGAACAGTGAAGATGAAATGCAGAGAATTTGAATGAACTGCTCCAAACCATGTGAAGGCAGCATCATAATTATAGCTGGAAAGCATACTGCTCTGCCTGTCCAGTGTTCAGTCCGTTGGCTTTTTCTGTCAGAAATGGTAAATCCCTGTTCTTGCCTTCTGGTTATGAAGCACTTTATAAGACCCCTCTGAAATGACTACCCAGGGAAAAAGTTGCTTTGCTAATAGAGTTCTGTTTTGGTTCAGCAAGGCTGAACCAAATATATTTAAATAAGTCTATATTTGAATCATAATTTCTTGGCTCAATTATTATTATTAGGCTACTAAAAAGCACAGTCTGTTTCCATAGTTGTCTCTTGTATTACCAAGCTGTTGCTTTTAATACTTATCCTATGACTCACTCATAAGGTCCATTTTTCTTGCAAAAGGGAGGAGAAATGCTTTTAGTGAGATTCGTAGCACGACACATTGTCTCGGGTGCGCGGAGATCTGGGGAATCGTAGGCACCACATTGACAAGTCAATTAACAGAGCTGCTCCGCCAACACTACCAGACCACTGAGGCTAATAGCATTTCTAACAAATTCAATCATCTTTATGCTCTTGGTTTGTTAATAACTAGAATATTCAACTTCCTTCTGACTTTTCTCAAAGCAGTTTTCCTGTTGGTATCCTGCTTTACTGTAACTTGAACCAGCAAAGTCCTCTTTCAACTGTCACACTTGCTTTAGAACACCTAGAGTATAGTTCTTTATCATGTCAACAGTAGAAAAGCCCTAGAAGACAGGAAGTGTAACACCTAAGCCTTTCAAGGTGTTGCACTTTCAAGGAATTTAGGCTGTCCAAATATATCTCTGCCAATTGAATGTCCATACTGCTCGCCTCATTCTTGATGTTAAGGAGTTCCTACTCAAGAGATCATTTCTCTACCAATACAAATTGTTCTTCTGTGACTATAATCTTTCAAAATTGTTTATTTTGTTCAAGAGCAATGGATTATGAAAGGAGGAAGATGGAAGACAGAATTTCTTAATAGTTGGTCCACAGCTGAAATTTACTTGTGCAGTAGAAAGAAATGTCTGTGAATGTCTTCCTTTTCAGTGCTCTCTTGAATTCACTGAAGTACAAAATCATGCTATATACCCTTAGAAGTCAATATAAAAAATACAAAATAACTGTGTAGTATGCAAATTAAAACAGACTGGGGATGCTTTTAAATATCAGTTACAAACTGCAAAGTATTCCGATGCAGTAATACTCATTTTATGATTATGCAAGGGTGAAATAGAGGTTGCAAATTTGCCAAATATAGGAAATTGACAGTAATGAAGTTGCATGCTTACCACTTAAAACTTTCAAATGTATTCTCACTACCACTCTGGTATTTCCTTCACTGTAACAGTGCGAAGTGATTATTAAATTCTGTGATCAGTGTGCAATAAGCATTCACATTCTTACAAACGTAGATTAAAGTTTAGCTAAAAAATAGCTGGAATTTAATAAATAAGCGATGGAGACCTTGCACAGTACAGACAGGGAAAGTGGCTGACAAGGAAGAAAGGATATTTTGCCTGCAGAAAGGAATGACACACATAGCTGAGCTATTGCCATCAAGACAGCTTTGAGCACAGTGAAAGATACAAGAAAGGTATAATCAGAGAAAAGAACTATAATTTTCCAGAACAGATGGGGAGATTGAGAAAGTACTATTTAACAAGACAAAGGAGCACTCCCTTTCAGTGCCTGGCATACATGTTCATGCACAGACATTACCTCCTTGGGAGAAGGCTCTTCCTGGCATTGCTCCTGCCAGATGGACAAAGGAAGGAACCATCCTGTGACAGAGCAGACTTGCACACCATTGCCACCACATCTTGCCTTTGCCAATGCCTACACTCAAGGGAGCACACCCATTGTGTGCCTCCTCACTCCTTCCTACAGCCCTTTCCCTCTAAAGCAGGAAGATCCTCCCATCATATCCGCACAAGGTCATATTGTCTCCTTCCTTGGCAGACTGTCTGATCCTTGCCTATGCTGCTAAGCTATAAGCAACCCTGCTGAGGCTCCTGGACCCAAAAATATCATACCTGACCCATCTTCCTACTGGCCACCTACTCATTTCTGTTTTCCATGTTGCCTGAAGAGGTGGGCTGCTGCACCTTTTGCTTCCCACTGTGAATATTGCATAGATGGTGATTTTAAGGAAGTAAGGTGTGATTATCTAGAACTTTCTTCCAGAATCTCTTTTAGATCCCTCTAAGTGTACCATTAAATTAAGTGCCAGTCTGTGCTGAGATGGTTTGTCAGCTTTGTTCTGATGCTTTTCTTTTAAAACAAGTGGGTTAAGATTGTCTTGTGTGTTTTAGTAGACAGTAAAAGAACAGAAATGCACATATGATGACAGACCTGTCAGAATAGTCTGGAGTATGAATCAAATTAATTTGCCAGCACTGATCCTGCCTACCACAATAGTGGTAGAATTATAGTGGAGTTAATGTTTATGAAAAATACTCCCAAACCAGAGCTCTTTACCTTCACATAATGGTTCCCAATGTAAATAAAATAGCATAAGATGGGGATGGAAAATGAGACAAAAAGGGCTACCCCAGTGCTGTTCTGTGAATGTTTTTAGATGGGCAAAATTCATATTTTTTCCATACTGAGTGAATTTTCATGTACTAGAAATGACAGCAAGTCACTTACAGGACTCTTGAAAATATACATTTGAAAAAGCAGATCCACATTTCATTGTACAAGATATTTTCCAACAATTAAAAGGGAGGGTTGCAGGCGGAAGTGGATGGAAGCTTGAGTAAAGATGATCAAATTACAGCAGTTTATGAGCTTGTCCTGTATTACCTTGTTCTGTGAACATATGTGTCTTGTCCTATTTAAAAAGTAGATCATATCTATGACTGTAAGTTAATGTTTTCTGGTTTGCAGTTTAGGTAAGGAAAATACCAAGGTGGTCTGTTGGTCTGACTCTTGGAATGCAATGGATTTGTTGAAATACCTTTTCTGTTTGTCAGTCTATAACCAAGGATTTCCATATTCAAATTATGGCCCCTGTTTGGCTTTGATGCTGTTGTATCTTTCTCCTCTCAAGGTTTATTACTGTCATTCTTTCTTAATCCTGGCTGGAATGATTATTAGATAATATTCCCATTTCTCAGTCTAGTGTGTCAGCACAGATACTACTTCCATCTTTTTTTTTTTCCATGTTTGGCAGAAAGGAGATTCTTGATTAACTGTTATCCACTTATGAAGACTTCTTTTTTTTTTTTTTTTTTTTTTTTTTTGCATT
The DNA here is from genome assembly GCA_009867235.2 of Psittacus erithacus. NCBI lineage: Eukaryota > Metazoa > Chordata > Aves > Psittaciformes > Psittacidae > Psittacus > Psittacus erithacus. The sequence goes on from WYDI02040577.1 coordinate 10,158, forward strand.
TCCCTCTGTAGGAACACCAAAGTATTTTCCTGTCAAATTACATGACAAGGAATATCTAATTAAATCTAGGTTCTAGAGATAAAATTCAGTGGTTTTTCTTGGTACCGTGACTGCATAACGCTCTTGGTTTTCACTCCTTGCTTTTATATAAGTAGATTGTTCCCTTAAATAGATCTCAAAAAATCTGTTAGAACAACTTGGCTAGTGACAGCCCACTTCAATATTTATCTAATGTTTTCTGTGTGTCTTACAAACACTATCTTTGGAAGGCCTGAATGAATCAGACTGGCAAAAGGTGTAGTGAATTAATTTGTTATAAAAAGGAAACATCCAGTACAGTGTGAGCAGTGCGCCGCAAGTAGCTGTCTCCCAGATATAGCCATTAGGTCTTCAGTTATCAGACTGCTTTTAAGCACCCATTCCTGCCCTTTCACATTTTGCTACTTGAGCTTGTTACGTGGACAACTGTGATTGAAAGCAGCATGGTAAAGGCAGTATGAAAAGCTTGGGTGATGATAACTTTGAAAAGAAACAATATTAATACATCATACTTGGCCATGTCCTAGCACTTTAGGCTGAGAGCCAGAGGTTAGTTTCTGATAGACCCAGTTGTCTGTAATCCGGCTGCCCATTTTAGTCCCACAGCCGTCACCTCCAAAGTTATTCCAGCACTGTTCCACCTGGCCCTTACTCACTAGTTACCTGCATCATCCTTGAACCATTACATGTGCCAATAAGCCACATTTTCCTTCACTGAAGTTTTCTCCCATGTCGCAGATCTAACCCATTCCTACATCAAGCCTGGCCGCTTCCATTCCCATACCCAGTGTTGAAAGATTCTTTATTCCTTCTGTGAAACCTTCCCTGCTGCGCTACAATCACTCTGTGACCTGCATGTGTCAGGCAGCCGTCTATCTGGCTTCCCTAGAGGAGGCTGAAAATCTCTTCTCTCCCTCAGGTTACACTCTCTGCTTAACTCATTGACACTGTATTTATTACAAGGTCAGAAACAGCAGCAAAAACCTGGAAAAGACAGCAACTTGCAGGGAACTCAATATTTGGCTTTTCTGGGATTAACAAAAAGGAATTCCACAGAAGCCATCTCCTTCTTCCCATAGTCTACATGTCTTGCAGAAATGCAGGGAGGCACTGAAATATTCTAACCCTGGTCTTGTAAATCTCACCAAACTCCTTGCTGGCACAAGGGATCCTTGTACATCATTCACACTGTCTTCTCTTTGCAGCGCACCTGACATAGGAGGGTTATGAATAACATGAAGTCTTACTCTTTGCATTGAGTCTAATCTTTCCATTTAGTTGCTTGTAACCATACCAAACGGTCTAATTTTATTTATTTTTAATCTGGTGAAATAAACAGTTATCAATCTTCTCCTGCTGGTACTAACAGTGCATTTATATCTTTTCTTGTCTTCCATTCTCCCACATGGCACAGTATACTTGAGGGGTATGCAAATGTAAAATCTGGGACATGATGCTAACCAAATATTGTCATTAAATTAAAAAAATATAGATGAGCAATCAAAATATGGTAAATGTAATTCAAATTTAGCCTTTAGATTTCTGTTCTTATCTAGAAAGTCAAGGGATTAAATTTATTCTGCAATATAGCTATTTTTGACAAACTGGCCCAAGTGATTCCTTACTGTAAAATAAATTCTACTGAATTTAATCCTGTAGGCTTTCCCATTTGGTTAGAAGGACATAGTCTCATGGTCACAATTATTTTAAGATAACTTTACTCTTCCAGAACTACATGTCATTGAATATGCTATTGCACTGGTAAAATACTACTTGGCACTCTCATTTTTGTAGCTCGTGCTCTGACATGTTTCTGCCAATACATATTTGAGTGTTAGCTTAAGACTTGACTTAAGCTAACACTCAAACATTTAATCTAATATTTACCATAATTTCTTGACTTACCTTAAAATCTTGTTTCCAAATAAATGTTTGCTTATCTCACTGCTTGTTCTGATCAAGTGTGAGGCTTTGATATCTCATTCATCCTTATGAACACTTACTCATGTGCATAGCTTCACTGGTACCAGTCTAAAGGCACACAGATTGCAAAATACTGAATGTTTTCAGACTAAAGTTCTAGTAAAAAATTATCTTTTTCTGTAAAATTTTTTCTAGTTATGAAATGGATAATTATCTCTATAGTAAGTTCGAAATATGGCTACGAGAATTCATTTCATACTTGAAAAACTATCAGCTGAGCCAAATATAGCCACAATTGCTCAGTTACTTCAGTGTCTTATGTCTCTTCTACCTGTTCATTACAGGTGAAACTGAAATCTTATATTGATTTTCTGTGATGGTTCTGTTTATGTTATATAAGATGACTGTTATGATCTTCCCTGTAGTGCTTAATAGAAGGTGTCACAGATCAAAAGCTATGACCTGCCTATATCATGCCAAGTTAGAATGCCCTTATCCTGCATTATTCCTTCTTAAGAAAGCTTCTACCTGCATTTACTGTAGTTGGATAATGAGGCATCACTTGATGTGAAGAATGAACCTTCTATTTTTTTCTTAAGGTCTTTTTAGTAACATTTTTACATTATATTGTAATATAATATTCCTGTATAAGCCTCTTTTAATACTTTTTCTGATCTATGTTGGTAAAATGAGTTACAGCATGGTATGAAAAATGTGGGATATATACTGTTCCTAAAAGAGGCATGAGGAGTCTTTCCATATGAGCATAATTAAGATTGTATATGATTCCACATGGAATGTGATTGAAAGTGCTGAAGGTGAATAGCATGCTTCACTCACACACAGAGCTGTGATGCTCTGTCATCATTAAGTTTAGCACTTTTTATTATATTGTGTACTTGGACCACACCTCTGGGATGTGAAACATACTTTGACTTTGGTCTGGGATTAAACTGAAAAGTGATTACTAGTAAATATTATTATTTCCTATGCTATCAAACTAGAATTATTACAGACTGAAGGTTGCAGATGGAAATCCATGCATACATTAAAAAACCCAACAATCCTTTCTGGCTTATTTTCTCTTTTAAAGGAAATTATATGGAGGGTACTTCCTAACATGAACTTTTTCAGGATTCATTTGTAAAGTTCCACAAGAAAAGTTGGAAATTCTTCCTTTCTAAATAGGAAATGAATGGCTTCCAGTTTCCTCTTTCTGTCACTTAAGGAGCACTTCAGCAAACATCTCATTTGCTTGATGTTAATTTTTGGTACCAAAAATTAAGGATCCTGGTTTTCGAACAGTATGTTAGTTCTTCTAATCACAACTCACCCATGAATATGAAGGGCATTTTTTTTTTGTCTGTGTTACAAAAATGAGAATTCAGAAAAGTTATTCTGATTCCCCCCCACCCCCAGAATTGATTCATAAGTTTTAGTTCTTGTGTTTTCTTACTGAGAGAGGCTCTGCTGTGATAGTTCTGGATTTACTTCCCATTAGAATGTATCTTGTTACCTAGCAGAAAGTTTACTAGCAGCTTGACTTTGAGATTAGATCAAATGTGGTATTCATTGAGCACACTTAATCTTCTAAATTCTCTGATATTGATCTGCAGAAAGCGAAGCTTATGCTTTTTGATGGAGATTTATTTCTTTAGTCCAAATTGGTGATGGCCTTTATCCTGTAATATTGTTGACCAGTTTCTCACCCTCCTTTAAGGGAAAGTACATCTTCTTGATAATTTTTGCATTAAGTTTCAAAACAACCTTTGCCATTTCAAAGCACTTCTTCTTGCTAGTATGGCAGCATCTGTAGCTTCCAGTTATAAAAGCAGCACATAGATTAACTTCTTCTGTTCACAGGCCAAGATTTCAAAAGGTGCTAACATACCTTTTGTTGAATATTTACCTATCATGAGTCCCTTCGCTTCGCATACGGGAAAAATATGTTTGCTTCTAATCAGAGACCACAAGGGGGCAGTTTAGGATAACAAACTAGCAATAGCATAGTTAAAAGATACCAAAAAAAAAAAAAAAAAAAATAGTTTTAAAGAAGTAGCTTTCCTGAATCTTTAAATTACCATTACATAGTTGCAGAGATTACCCTTAGCACCCAGAGTCTTCTGGTCCAGGCTTACAGATGAAAAATGTCATAACATAGAATGCATTTTAATATAGAACATGCTGTTAGTGAAGTGAAAAGAGGGAAGAAACAGATCATACCAGCTGGATGTGTTGAAAGGATCTTTCTCAAACGTTTTACTTTTCTTCAAGAATTTACATGCATCAGTCACTAGAACAGACTAGACAATGTTTCTGTTCACAGTTCTAAGCACTAGTGTAGCCTGCTGCACATAGCACTGAGATAGAGTTGAACTGGATTTGTTTATAATTTATCTTGTTTTCTGTAGAGTCTAAACCAGGCTTTTGCAACATAGACTAATATGCTGTACTGAAGGAGTTTCATGAATAAAGGCTGTGCAAAGAATGAAAACTTTTATCTTGCCATGAATACAATGCAAATGACTTTTTGTTTTCTATGGAGAGCTCTTAATATTTTTATTTTTGCATATTCTGACCACTTTACTGCAATACAGTATCAATTTCCATAACACTGCTTTGCCAGGAACAGCCCAGAATAATTCACAATTCAATAAAATCTTGAAGATACTTTGCATTGTGCCCTTGCTTTGTGTTAAAGTGTACAGGAAAGGTAAACCTATGGGAAGGCAGGGGTTTTCATCATGATAGGATGACTCTTGGGAAACTAAGATAGGAGATGGGAAAGGTACCATATCAAAGTATGTCCCTGGGCCTGCCTTTTGCCCCTCTCATTCTCCAGTGTTTTGGAAGCATTAAAGGAAGAAATCATCCCCAGGAGGGGTTTGAACTGACTTGAGTAGTATCCATTTTATCATTTCCTGTTGAAGTACTTAAGGAGCAGATGGCTATAACACCACAAGAGAACCTACAGAGCTTTTGTGCCCCAGGCCAGGCTCGGTTCGGTTTTGTGGTCTCATGCTGAATGCTCCCACTGAACCATTCTGCACTACCAGCCATTGATCAGAAGTTTGGGCTGAGGCAGAGTTTGGAGCCTGAATGCCTTGGCTGCTTAAAGTCTGGCTCTTGCATGGTGAGCAATAAGGGAGGAGAAATCCTTAACTAGCTTCAGGCATGACTGCGCACTATCAAGCTAGGAGATTGACTAACGATGAAAGAGTTGAATATTGCAGTCTTTCCAATGATCTGAAAAATGGTTGCTGTGATTGGTTACCCTTCTGTAGCAGGAAGCTTCTCTTCCTTTCTGAGGAGGGTGGCTTAAATACATTGTACTTTGCATGAGGAAATGAAGCTGATGGTACACAAAGGTAGTTCTCTGCTTGAATGCATCACAGTATGACTTCATAATTTGGAACATTTTCTGCAGTTCTCTGATAGCTTTTATAACTCCTTAGAAGAGAAAACACTTCTGTAACATAACCATGGGATTTTTACTGGCTAGACTTCTTCCTGTGTTGAGCACTGTACACATGTGCATGGTGGACCACTCCTGTTCTTAAAACATTTATTGTCAGAAGTGGCATTAGATAGAATCAAGCCATGATTCTTTTCTCACAGTTCTGCAGTGTAGGTTGCTGTCTGATTCAGTCAAGGACTCGTTTAGTAGGAAGCCATGGAGCAGTGTCAGTTGTACAATAAGAGCTGTTAAAATGAACATTCCGATTGGCATTAGATTCAGATTAGATTAGAATTTTCAGGTGTGATATATAAGGATACAATTTCCATAGAGTGTGAACTCCTGTGAAATTTAATGGTCTTAGGGTGCTCAATCTCTCATATTTATTTCCTGAAGAGAATTTAGTCTAATCAGCTTTTCCTTTTGGAAAGTTGAACTGTCTCTGTATGGTATCTTGCAAAACAGGATAAGTATCTATCAAATGAATGAATCAAACAAAAATAAAAAGAACATGATATCCAGGAGCGGCTGGTAATTGTTGTCAATGACAGGGTACTTTGACTGCACTTGATTTATTTATTTTATACCTAGGAATGGGAGGAATATTAAAAAAGTTCATTTTGGCAGTTTTTGCATTTCTTCCAAAGAAGAAAGTCCTCTTCAGATTTGCTGTCTCCTACTCATGGCTTATTCCCTGTCTGACACTTGAGTAATTATTATAAACTATTTCCATACGTGCTTTGCTTTGTGTTTCCTATTGCAGGTTGTCCTGGGTTCAGCTGCAGCAGTCATTTTTCTCCTTCTTAGTAGCTGGTGCAGTGCTGTGTTTCTGACTTTCAGCATGGGAACAGCGCTGATAACACCGATGTTTTTAGTTTCTGATTAGTAATGTTTAGTCTGACCAAGGACTTTCTGAGCCTTATGCTCTGCCAGGGAGGAGGGAAAGCCAGGAGGAAGCAGAGATAGGACACCTGACCCAAGTTTGCCAAAGAGGTATTCCATACCACACCACGTCATGCCCAGGATGTAAATTGGGAGTTACCCGGAAGGGCTAGCTCTCTGCTTGGTTGGCAGGTGGTGAGCGATTGTATTCTCTTCTCTTGTTATTTCCTTTATCATTGTTATTATTGGTGGTAGCAGCAGTGGTTTGTGTTATACCTTAGTTACTGAACTGTTCTTATCTCAGCCTGTGGGAGTTGTATTCTTTCCATCCTCCTCCCCATCCCTCCAGGGAGGGGTGAGTTAGTGGGCTGCATGGCAGGGCTTAAACCGCACCACAGGTGACAGCTAATGTATCCTGCCTGTTGTCGTGAAAGTAAAAAAGAAAAATAAAAAAAAAAAATCTGAAAATGCTAAGAACAAATACTTGCAAAAACAAAGACAGGAAAAAAAAAGCCTTTATATTTTCAGCATTCATGTCTTTGAAAATCTCTCGGTCCTCAATGTAATTGCTGTTAGGATGCATAAAGTATTTTCTTTCAAAAAAATCCCAAACAAGCAGGGTTGAGGGTAGGATAACAGTACTTAAGAACTTATATTTCCATGGTAAATTCCTTCAGGTACAAAAGTGATGTAGTATAGAGAGTAAGCAAAGATACTGTGTTACATATTTCCACAGACCTTTTAAGCTTACTCTGCATTTTGCTCCAGACTTCTTCCAGCTGAAGTCTGCTCACATCAGAAGAGTTAGATCATAAGTAAGCTGTTTCACCTAAGGTGAACAACAGAACCTTAAACTAATAAAACTTGATCACTGCTGGAAGGACAAAGATATAACAAGCAAGGCTAGCATAGGCAGTGTTAATTCTGAAGACATCTGTTGACTAGAACTTTACATCTGGAATTGTTACAGATCAGGAGGTCATACACCTAGCTCAGCAAGAGAAGAAAATAGTGAGCAACCATGCTATCTTTGAGAAAATTCATGCTATTGCAAAGTTTTATGCCTACCATAAGATGTGGAAGTGTCATCTTCAATTCTAAATGTGCTGTCTTTGGAAAAGAATGAAATATCTATGCAACTGTTTCACTTTCTGAATGCTGATTGTTTGGTAATATTAAGAATGAATTTTACCTGTCCCTTGGCTTGTTAATTAGATGTATTTTCTAGTGCAAGGGACATTTTAAATCTTACCTTGACAGCTTCAAATGCACAGAAAATGGGCACAGCACGCTCTCAGCTAGGTAAGTCAGTAATCACTGTAGTCCCAGTAAGAGACTGGCAAACTGTGGGCTACAATACCAAAAAAACACAGTAGCTGTAATTTTGACAGCTGTCAAAATGAAGCCTTTTAGTAAGAACATAGTTTCAGATGGTGATGACACAAGGATACTTTGGTGTATGTGCATATGCTAGGAGTCTACACAGGAATTGTTAGTTTAAACCAATCCACTGCACAGTATTTATTATATAGATATCAAGCTTTTATGTGCTGCTATGCTTAGGCACCAAGATTACTCAAAGTCTTATGAAGAGTACTTTTGGTGTAAAGTCCTTAGCTCTGTATGCCTTGAAATGGCTTTATAATGCACTTGAACACTCTGCCACTTGCAATAAATTATCTTATCTTCAGGAACAAATACATCATTTGCAGCCTTGCCAAACTCATGCTGCCCTTCTTCAGTAACATTTTTGTTCTTTCTCTCTTTATCTACTTACATATATTGTAGATAATTTTAGACTATTATGTAGGTTATTGCAGATAACTAACAAATTTAAAAGTGTGGTTTAGTTTTGTTCTTGTGAAGAGGCTGATTGAGCACTTTGTCAAGTCAAATGTCAGTATCAAGTCTGTGGAAAAGACTGGTGAAGAAATAAAAAGACTATGCATGTAACTCACTAGGCATAAAGTGCCTGTGTCCTAGGACTTAATCCTACTAGATACTGCTGGGCAGTTGCCAAAATCATTGGCAGGAGTTTAGGATATTCAGCATATATCACAGTAGGTCTATAACGTGTTTAGCTGCTGCCCTTTCAGTTTTTGGTGACATGCTTAGTCTTAACATTTGCTCATCATTTCGTCCCTTCCATCTCAGATTTTCAGCATTCCCCTAACTAATGCCTCAGTCATATTGTGATAGTCCCTCAGTCTGATGAATAACTCCATTCTGCCAAGCTGAACATGCAGTAATAAATAAAACTGCCCAAATTCTTTCATAGCATTTCATCTATGGAATGCAGAATATTCTCCTGGTATTGTCCAGACATCCTCTAAATATGATAAAATTTCCAATGCAGCCTTCCATGCCTTGGATATACCATTATGTCTTCAACAGTTTGAGTTCTCTATGGTTTTCTTTAATACCTGTTGGCAACATCCGTACATGAGAGGAGTGATAATGAGGAACTCTTTCCAGTAAAACTGAAAACTGCTCCCTGTTTCTTATTTTATTAGATTGGTTAGGTAAAAATAATTTTGGAAAAAATTGTTAAAAAGCTGCATTTATCTCAGTTTCTGTTTCATTTCAGAATAGGACAAATATGCATTCTATAAATATATGTATTTATTTGTTTATTTTTTCTCCTACCTTTGTTCAGTACACTTGCATTGTTTATTTTGTAAGTAGCTTTAGAGAAGTGAGTTGTTTTGTTTGGAGGTTTGGCCTCATAAACCACAGCAGCTTTTTGCTAATTTTGGAGGTGTTTATGTAATAGGTGGAATAGAGCTGCTTTCCCTGAGCATGTTTCAGCTACTATTTAAAAATTATTGTAGAGACTATTACACCTTTGAGATATCCAAATCAACTAGCTACCAGTCACTAGAATGACAAAGTGATGGTGCTGTAGCTGAGATGCTCTCCAGCCTGCAGCTAAAGAGCCATAAAACACTAAAAAAGAACTGTTTTAAGTACCCCATTCATACACAGTTCTAACAGAATGAAGGGAGCTTACAAGACTTATTGAAAAACACAAGCAAAATTGGAACACAGATAGGTTATTTACTACTTGGCATTAAAAAAGATCCTTTATTTATTCAGACTTATGGAAATTAAAGTATATGTTGCACTTTGATAACTTTGTTTTATTTAAGTAAGATCCCATCATTGTGCTGCAGCATGCCTATTTGTGATACATTGTAAGACATTAGTTGTAAAGAGGTAACTTCCAGTTAAGTAGTAAAAAATTAGCTGACATTTCTTAGTCCCACTTAGATCTGTGTATCTGCGTACATCACATTCTTTCATTTTTCTCATTTTGCAGAAGCTTAATGTAAGTTTGAAGTTTTGTTGATTTTCACAGGGCAACAGACAAAACTCTTGTGAATAAGAAGCTTGAATGACTGAAGTACTTTATTGAAACCACTAGAAAATTATTTCCAAACTTTACCAATGCCTTAAAACTACAACACTACAAACCATTAGATGGTTTATCTAATGTCTCTGACTTACCTCATTGAGAATTCGTGGATAAAATGAAGTATGGTTGAAACTGAAATATAAAACAGAAAAATCACCATAATTTAACAGCCCAGTGGTCCATATAATTCAGTATTTCCAGCAGCTACCTGGTGTTTTGAGGAAGTGGTAGGTGTAATCAATTCAGTATGTTGATTACTGTGATGTAACATGCCCATATGATTTTTTACATAAAGTCCATTAAGCCAAGATTGATTTACAATCTGAAGCATTGGACTTGATGTCTATACTTTTCAGACCTATGTAATTCACCTGAAAGGATTTCCTTAGTGAATTTGGAAAGATCCATTTAACCTGCTTCCACTGGTATCTGTTTCCAGGTAAGCAAGCTGCAATTCTACAAAGCTATTTAGTTCAGTAGCTCCCGGTGGTATGAGGTGGGGGTCTAAAAACCTTGAGGGCAGGACTCTTTGTCTTATAAACAAGATTGGCTTCAGTCATCCTGGCAGATACTCCACCCCTGAAAACCAGGGCACACTTTTCTTAGTTGAGACAAAGCTAAATGCAACCGTGATATGGAGCAGGGAGGAGTCTTCAAGCAGTAAGGCCATGACCGTGTCATGTCAGGGGAAATGCAACTCTGCCTATGTTGTACTTAGGGGAGACTGCAATTGTCTTAAATCATGTTGACAGAAATCTGTTCCTGGTACAAACTTCAACTGTGGAAGGTCCAGTTTGACTTTTCTGAGCTACTCAAAATGCCTGCAAACAATCTGCCTTAGAGGAAAGTTATTCAGGAGTCTCCAGTTTCAAGCATTAGATTTTATTCAGTGTACTGCTTAATAATGTTTGATACTAATCTTACATAGAACTGCAATTACACAGTCAGTTATATTAGCTAAATTAGCATATTAGTTAAATTCACTAGTATAATGCATATTTTTCCTGATTTTTTTTCTCTGACTTTCCCAGTTGTGAAGAGATTCATTGTTCTCTAGATTCTTATGGCATTAATCTAGTTAGAGCTTTTAAAATTACAAGAAGCGGCTATAAGGAAAGAACAAAAGACTCTGAAAACATGCATTAATGTGTTTAGCACATCAAACTTTGGTATGCAGTCTTGGAATTCTCTATTTAATTTTAGAAATGTATCGGCCATGACTAGGAGTCCTCAAAGTTAGGAATTTGATTGTTTTAGGTTCTCTACAGTTAAGAGAGAGAAGGAAAAGAGAGATACTTTTAGAAGATCAATCAGTTTGCATGTTCTCTGTGAATCTTCTTGTAAATGTGAACCTCTGTCCAATGTCTCAATGCCACTTCAGTCCTAACTTAGACCCCTAAATCAAGCACTGAAAGACTAGGATAAATCTGTTCTCTATGGCATGTGCCAAACACTTTCCCTGTTAAATAAACATATTTCATCTGGTCCTTATCAAAGCAAGTTCTTGCTGATGTTCCATTAAATACCTAAAATTAGGGGACAAGAAACCTATTCAGAAGAGTGCTTGTTCTAATTATTCTTAAATAATACCCTTATAGTAGTATTTTTTCTTCATCCTGTTTATAGAATGAGTCCACAATTCATATATAGTGGTGAAGAAACATTAATAACAGAATTTTCATTCAAGTACAGCTGAGAATGAGCTTCTTACAAATTATCTGAACATTACTCCTTAAAAAAAGGGAGTACTTCCAAAATGCAAAGCTGATGAAGGTGACCCTCTATACTAGTTCTGACCCTGGCAGGATTTAGCCTTCAGTAAAGTTAGCAATCTATTAATTGATCCTTAGTCAGAAAAACAGTGCACATAAGCTATAATGAACAATATCCCTAGTACCAGGGTTCACTAGACATAATGTATTTCAAACTAAGCAAATATTTTTGCAGTGACTAGGCTATATCAGGTCAGCAGCTCCTCAAACCAACATTGGAAAAGAATATAAAAGCAAACAACTGTAAGCACAGAACACAGGGAGAACATGCTAATTAAAGATGCCAGCATTTTTTAGTGGCATGACATCTACAAAAGAAAAGTGAAGCAGAAGAGAGAAAGTCAAAGGACCAAAGCGAATGGGAAGATATTAACTGAGAATGATATCTGCAAAGTGTAAGCAGGACAATTAACATATTCAGTGGTGATTAGGGCATCATTTCTGCAACAGTTGCAGATTATAAAAAATTCAAACTGTGTGGCTATGGAATAGAGTAACACACTTGAAAATGTCTTATTAGATATAAACATTGTACTTGAGATGAAAAGATATCTGCTTACTGATTTTTCATAGGACTTTGAAAAGAAAGAAATATCTGTAGAGGTTGTGTCTCTGCTTCTCTGTATCTTTGTTTGTTTAAATTATTGCTGTCCTGAAGGACGTGAAGAACACTGAAAGGAGACAATCTTGAAACAGGTAGGCTTAAAGGTAAAAAAGTGCAAGGTTTTGATTGCAGTGAAGTTCCACAAAAAATACCTGAAGTTTTTTTGATTATTTGCTGAAATTTTGCTAATCTCTCATCAAGGTCAAATGAAATAGAAGTATGTACCTCAATAGATATGTGTAACCTTCGTTTTGCAACATTTAACCACAGTTTATCTGCTTTCCTCTCAGACAAACGCAGTACCTAATTCAGGTTATAACCTCTCAACAGACTGGCATAATAAGGTCTTTGGGATTTTTTCAGATTAACCTTTAGAATTTAAGAGGAAACAAGCAACTATATTTCAAGTTCTGACTTAGTGTAGTTTTGTGTTACTTTGTGTCAGCAAATCACTTGGGTCTGCTGCTACTCTGCGTGATCAGTTGCTGCTGACTCAATCTACATATGCAGCTGTGCCAGCTGTATCTCTGTAGCCTTTAGCAAGTGGCTTTGAAATCATGTGGAGCCTGCCCTCTGGTAGATGGCTTCCTGCCCTGGGTGCAACACAGGCAGCCTCCTGGGCTCTCATGGTGCTGTACTGAGCCTGTTCCAGACTTACAAAACTGTGTAATCAAGTACACAGGGTTTGGGTCATCACTTCTGTCCCCTGCATGGACTGTAAAGCTGGGCTTGAGAATAGCCTAAGAAAAACAGGACTGCTCGAAAGATGAGCTGGGAGATGAACAAGAGTGTGCTTATATTAGGCCAGAGCAAGCTATATGTGATTTTTTTTTTGAGTCTTTCCATGCAGTGTTGGGATGGTTGCTATTTACATTGCCACTTCATAGTCCTTGTCTACCTAAATTTTTTTGTTAGTAAATTCTTCTTAAAAGAGTTAAGGGATTGTTTCTAAGGGCATGCTGTTTTTATAAGGGAAGTTGCTGTAGGAGCAAGTGAATTTCTGGCTTCATGATTGCCTTTGTTGTCTGTGGATTGCCTCTCTGCCCTTCTTCCTTGCCTTTCCCTAGAAAACTGATGACAATATCACAAAGTCATGAACACTTGTTCATTAGGGGGATATAAATGAATTGTGTTTCTGTTACTACATGTATTGGTAAGAATACACTGAAATAAAATTTTTATATTGTTTCGCAAACACAGAAGCTGAAATTTAAAATTAGTTTCCTTTAAGTAAAAAAATACTGTAGGTACTTACCTGTTCCACATAAATTTTACAATTTCCCTATCATATTTATAGATCAAACTGAAAACTGTGGCTTACATGAGGCAGCTGTGTGGCATAAATTTTAGATAAACTTCAAATTAAAGAAATATCTTATTATTTGGTTTTGGTAATAATATGCGGCTTGAACAGTGAGCGTCATGGCAACCTCGCCATAGTTTTATTCATCAAGTTTTGTCCTGTATCATAAATTGTAAATCTCATCCCACATACAAGCTCAGTTTGGGATCTTCAGATAATTAGGTAAAGAAGTGGAAAAAATAATCATAGATTTGACAATGAGCTTGAAAGAAAAAAGGGGGTCAGAAGTTAGGGATGCAGCTGTAACGCCAGGTAAGATGCTGAGACTACTTCTGTGGAAAAGATTAAAGTTCCATTGGGGGCCAAGTCTTAGAGTTTTACAGGAAGAGCATAGTCAAATAACTTCACCTTACAGATTTCAAAGTCTCTACCTCACTCTAGATTTTGCTCATCTTTTTTTCAAATGTATTTCTTAGCTTTGTCAGTTATAAATTCAGCGGTAGCACAAGACTCATGCTGCACAAGTGCTATGGAAATGGAACTTTAGTGCTTTAGTCAAACTGGCAAAGTTTAGACATCTGTCCATCAAATCAGACATTATTTTCACACAATGTTTTGATTAAAAAAAAAAAATTAACTAATTAGATTTTTTTAAACCATTTAAACCATAAAATATTTGAAAAGTTAATGAAAATTTCAAAAAGACTCATTGTGTTTGTAATTGGTTGTCTCAGGGAAGATGTGTTTTTTGCATGAAGATTTGAATTATAGTTATGCATTTTGAAGTTTGCTGTATACACCTGGAGAAATTTTCTTGAACGGACTCAATAGTATGTTTTCAGGTGTCTTATCAATGAAGTGAGCTGAAAACTTAATGATATATTCAGGCATGATTTTTATCAGGCTCAATGCTTTACTTTGATTTCCCGAACACTACAGCATTTAGCTTCATGACTGAAGTATCTAATAGAATGTCAGGCAGATGATACTTTCATGTCTCAGTAGTGGTGAAAGGAGTTAATTATGGTTTGGTTTGACATTTCTTAGATGGATCATAGCATTATGAAATGCAACTTTCATTGGTAATAAGGAGTTGCTGCTCTGGCATCATAATGGCGTACACATTATTTTCTCTCTTAGCTGTGTGGTGTCAACACTTTATGGCCAGAAGTACTTAAATAAAAGGTTGTATGTAATATATGTTTTGGGAATATGGTCTCATCCCACAGAGCAGGATATTGCACTCTAAAATGCCTACACATCACAATGGTTTTATCTTTCCCCAAATATTTTCCTGTACTCAAAATATTTGATACTTGCTTGAGTTTACAAGTGTGATAATGGTCTTGTCTCAGCTCCTCATGACCTACCCTTAACAGTACCTACTTATGGTGTCTACTGCGTTGTTACTGAACATGACTGAGATGGCTACTTTAAAAGTCACAAACTTATGATTGCCTTCCCTATATCCTCTTGTTAGAAACTATTAGTGAATGACATTTCTGCTTTTTCAGGTCATAGTTTATTTATGAGAACAATTGATTTAGCAATAAATAACAGCATGAAACTTTAAATAGATTACATAGTCCATGCTTCATAAATCCTATTGGTCACACATTCTTAACTTTTACAGAAAGCTCAACTGTTCTAATAATTTCCACTAACAACAGTGGATGCCCCTCTAATAATTACATTAAAAAACCAATTACTTAGTTTGTGTAGATTATCTATAGTCAGATTTTAAATGTAATTTTGTATTTAGAAACTTTTATTTCTCTAAATGTTCTTGGAATTAAACATAGCAGCAGCATTTCACACTAGAAGATGCTACTATTTTTACAGCAGTATTGCTTTCACAACAGTACTGTGTATTCCGCAAAGTGTTTATGTTCTTCACATATTATCTGTTGTGGATCATGTACTGGAAGTGATATGTTATATATTTATTCACACTTCATTTTGAGACTGACAATTGTAGCATATACTTCCCTTCTCATACTTCACCAATTACCTTAACCCTGACCTGCATGAATGTAATTTTCTGCATTAATGAGAAGTAGTTGTCTCAGTGAAGAGCCTGAATTGAGTAAACACTGTCAGCTGTGTCAAATGGTGGTGATAAACAGCTTTCACTATTTATTTATGGCTGCTGGTGCTGAAAGATGTATTCACACCTATTGAAATGTCTGTTTATTTGTAAGCAAAGGAGTACTGTGAAGTCCTGAAGACTGAGGGAAAATGAATTTCCAAGAGTTTCAGTTTGAGGTTATACTGTGATGCAGTTACATGAATTTTGTATTGGAGGAAGCCTGCAGCTGCTATGCTGCAGATTCTGGCTCTGAATGGGCACTGACAATAGGACAATAACAAATTTGGAAGTACAAATTTGAGCTTGCCAAGACTCTGAATTTGCACTTAATTCAGAAATTAGAACTAGTCAATACTCAACACTTCTGTACCAATTCTGTTTCAAAAGTGGTCATTGAAAACCTAAAAATGTTTAGAACTCTTCACAGAATAGTTTTGATACTTTTTCCTGCTTGTAGGTGTCTAAATTTTGAGATGAATACTGTCTGAAGGAAAAGGAGGCATTGCGTGTGCTGAGCCTTGAGGAATTCTCCATGCTTCTGCAGAGTTCCAGGAGCATGTATACTTCAGTGGAAGCAACGGTCTACCACCAAACATACACATAACCTGTGTGAGAACCAGAGATCAGTTTAAAACAGAAAAAAAATAAGTACTTTGCACAGTGGGTGGTGAATTTATGGAACATGATGTGAATGCAGATAGCATTAGATGCTTTAAAAAGGACAAATTCATGGGCAGTATATCTGTGAATGCATAGTGGGAAGAATCCAACATAAAGCATGTAATTTCTAACATCCTTAACATGACAAACATGGGGAATGGAGCACAGAATGGGAACAGGCTCATGTGCTGTTCCTGAATAGCAAGTTCTACTGTAACTTTCAAAACCAGAATATTAGTCTAGGTGGACCATCAGTATACAGTGGGGCATTTCGTGATGTAATTAATATTAAAATTGGACTAACTCTATCAGTTCCTTATTCTGAGGTCTGAGAGTTGTGTAAAACACCAAACCAAGAGGCATTATGCTATTCAAGAATAGAAAGAAAGACAAAAAATACAGCAAGAGAAAATAGTCATTAAAAATTATGTTTGAACATTTCTTGAATGACCTGTTGTCCTGGGTTCAGCTGTAGCAGTCATTTTTCTCCTTCTTAGTAGCTGGTGCAGTGCTGTGTTTCTGACTTTCAGCATGGGAACAGCGCTGATAACACCGATGTTTTTAGTTTCTGATTAGTAATGTTTAGTCTGACCAAGGACTTTCTGAGCCTTATGCTCTGCCAGGGAGGAGGGGAAGCCAGGAGGAAGCAGAGACAGGGCACCTGACCCAAACTGACCAAAGAGGTATTCCATACCA
>WYDI02040595.1:0-13758 GCA_009867235.2 Psittacus erithacus
CCGGTAACGAAGGGGACCCCCCCCCCACACCCCCCCCCAACCCCCCCTCCAAACCCCCCCCGTCCCCACCCCCCCCCCCCCCCCCCGCAGCCAGAAAAGGAGCTAAAAGTGCTACGTACAGCTCCAAAGCTCACCATTGGCGACCGGCCATAGGCAGCGGCGGCCGCGGCCGCGGCACTCATCTGCGGGGGGATGTTGTGGAGCCCCGCGTAGGCGCCGGGGCTGGTGAGCGACCCATTCATCTCGTGGTGCCCCATCATGGCGAAGGGAGCCGCGTAGGAGCCAGCAATGGAGATGGGCGTCCGCAGGGCAGAGGCTGCGGAGGGATGGGGACAAGGTCAGGGCATGGAGCACACCAGCATCAAAGGCCTGCTCACATCAGAGAGGGAGCAATGGCTGGCCCTCCCTCCTCATCCCACCTCTGACACAGGGACCACATGAGCTGTTTGCATCCCATCCTGACCTCAACTGGGTCCTTGATAACCCTGGAGTCCACCAGCATCCAAACCCACACACCCCAGAGAAGATAATGAATGCAACAACTGGATCTCCCTCCTCACCCAACCTCTGGCATAAGGACCACTGGAGCTGCTGGTACCTGGATTAGGTCCCAGATTAGCCTGAACACCCCACCAAAGCTGCTGTGCACCCAATGGAGGACACGGGTGAAGCTGTGCTGAGGTCAATAGCAGAGAGGCAGCACAGGGATCTGGTACCCACCCAGAGGGTCCATGCCGGTTGGTTTGCCAGGCATCGGCCGCAGCCCCGGGGTGCTGCTTGTTCCCGGGGTCGGAGCATCATTCCTCGGCGTTGGAGTGTTCGACTTGAGCCCGGGCGTCGATGATTTGTCATTCTGGATGGAGAAAGGATGAGAAACAGGAGGGATGAGGCACAGGCATCAGCACCCACAGCCCAGCCCCCACGCAGAGCGAAGGACATACATGGCCCAGGTCCTTAGTCTTGGAGGAGGGAGTGCTGCTGGAGGAAGCCACCGAGGCCGGGCTGTTCGGTGCATCCCCCTTCTTCAGCCCACGGGCTTTGTCTATGCCGTTCTCCGGGGGGGAATGAGCTGGGCTGACCCGGGGGGTTGCAGGGTCCTGTGAGATAAGAGGAAACATTGGCAACCCCGGCAGCAGAACGGGCTCCTTCTGGCTCCTTTCTCAGCCAGGAATTGGGCTGGTGCTGGGGGGACCCTCAGGCATCATCCCCAGACCCCCATTGTGCAGTGGGGAGAGGAACAAACTCCAATGCCCCCATAACTCACCTCATTGGAGACGTCCACCACCAGGTCATCGCTCTTGTCACCATCGCTGTCCTGAAACACAATGTGAGTTACACCCTGCAGAGAGCTGCTGAACCTGGGGTGGAGGCAGCCAAACCCCCGCCAGCAGCACAACACAGGTCACACACACCCCATTAGGAAAATAATACCCAAAACCCGCTTTATTCAACCCAAAGCTCTGCCTGCATGCATGGCCTTGGGCCATCAGGTGCTCTAGCCCCCAGCTCCAGCCCATTCCTGCCACTCACATATCGGCTCATGCTGTCCTTCTCCTCTGCTTTCCGTTTCTTGGAGTCGATGCTGTAGTCGGTGGAGCTCCGATGCTTCTCGCTGGCTCTCAGGCTCTCCGAGGGTGAAACGGAGTTATTCTGCAGGGACAGAGTGAGCTTTTGAGGTGGAAACAGGAACGGGAGCTCACAAGGAGCAGCTCAGAATGTGCCACAAAGAGCTCTCAGGCAGCCCTGCCCCAGTGACCACGGCAGGGAGCAGGGGACAAGGTCCAGCCTGGGCTGGAGGGTGGTCACCACCGAACAGCATCACTTTGAGCTCATGCGGCTGCTCTGCTCCAGCAAGGCTGCTCCTGAGCCTATTTACTGCACAAGCAGAGCAGGAAAAGGCCAGGTTAACAGCTCAGAGCAAGCTGCTCTAGTGGAAGGTGTCCCTGCCCATGGCAGGGGATTGGAATTGGATGAGCTGTAAGGTCCTTTCCAACACAAACCATTCCATGATTCTATGAAAGAAAGGGAGGAGCTTGCTGTTGTTGTTTAAAAAGGCAGGACCTGCGACTGAAGCAGCTCCTGGGATCCACTGATGGATGCACAGAGGGGGAAAGCTGCACTCCCCTAAACCAGCCCCATCTCCATCATCCTCTGCCCCCTGTGGAGATCACCAAAGCTTCATTCCAGCCCTGGCACCCACGAAAGCTTGTGGGTGCTTCCTCCAGCATGAGCAGAGCCGGGGAGCCTCATCCCCGGCATTCATTAGAGGAGCAAAGGGCATCCAGGCTGGAAAAATCCATATCCCAGCAGCAGCAGAGCCCAGCACCACAGGGGTGTAAGGGGGAGGAAGGTTTCCTGCCCTCTCTTCAAGTGACAAAGCCCGGGACGTGCCACCATTCCAAGGAAAGCCCCTGGCACACTGGGATCACACATGGCAGCACCAAACCACCTCGAGAGCGCCCAGCCCCGCATCCCAGCCATCAGACACACCACCATCACCCCACATCTCGCAGCAGCTCCCGCCACCCCTGCTAAGCAGAAACGTCCCTTAAGCTCCTCCGCCTGCCTTTCTTCCCCGCCTGAAAGGAAGAACTAAAGCAGTTCATGTTTCTCCTCGGTACCCAATAAGCAGCTTTGGATAACACCGAGGTCTTTCTTCTCAGGCAGTCATGCTGAAAACCCTCGCAGCTACCAGAGAATCATGTCAAGCATTTAGAGGCATCGATCCATTCAGCCCGCCCTGGCCTGCTGCCAAGCAGCTAAATATTTTTTATTGCACAGGCAAGGCTAGGAAAATATGAATGACTAACTCTGATTATCGTGCGCATTAAACCTCCGCCGGGAATACCCCGCCGTTTACTTTATGGATCGGGAACCTTCCCATCCCCGACGGCCCCCTTCCCGCTGAAGGAGCAGGTTAATGATGCCCAATTCCCCTCTCCCCCCCTCCCTTAAATAGCACTTTTCTTCCCATCCGCCCCCAGCTCTCAAAAGACCCATTTGTGGGCTCAGGGATGGCAGGAAATCACTGCAAAGCCGCAGCTCAGCCAGGCTTTTGTCCTGCCGGCTTTTCCCCGAGACAGGAGCATTGTGTGTCCCGGGTTCAGCCTCTCCATAGGGAAAGCTGCTCCTCATCACCCAAAACCAGGCCCACCACCCTCTCCATCCAGCTCAGACCCTGCCCTCAGCCAAAACAAGCACCGTATAACCCAACTGGCCCTACGAGCACCACGACGTGAGGGACATCACTAAATCACAGCGGGGCTGGAGGTGCCGCTGCCCTCCACCACAGTTATTTAGCTGGTTAGTTAACTGCTTGACCTTCCAAGTCCTACTTAACACAGCGTAATAGCCAAACCCATCCCACCAGATTAGATGACCCAAGATAATAGAAGAGTGAGCAGGAATAAAATAGCTTTCCTAATCACCCAAGGATTTCAGAGCCGCTCAGACCTGACTGCGCTCATTCACAGGGCTTAGGCAACTGAAACCCAAGCTCCAAGCTCTGTGGCAATCAAAAAGGTTTAAACCAAATCTCATAACCAAGCTGGAGGAGGTGGCTCCGCTCACCCCGGTACAGCCAACAGCCCAGCAAGTGATTCCACTCGGGCTAAGGGGGGGTTCTTGCCATTTTAGCTCTCCTGAACTAAACAGGCGCAGTGCAAAAGGCATCGCTGAGCTCACGGCCATGAGCCTTTTAAAACAATAGATAAAAGAGAAGCACGCAGCCCCGAGGAAGTGAGAAAAACCCGGAGGAAATGGGACTTACTGCACTTGAGTCTCGCTCTTTGAGAAGAAGCCGGTGTCGGAGGCGAGGTCGCAGCCAAAATAAAGAGAAGGCAGAGAAATAAAGCGAGTTAGAATAAGTCTTTGAACAGAAAAACAAACGCAGAGGCTCCTGGTTGCAGTCTCTTGCTTTAACTCAACACCTGTCTGGGCTCTCTTTGGCTTTGCTTCCAAATTCCCATCCCCTGCCCCTTCCTTTTTGTTGATGGGATTTATTTGGGGTTCAGTCATTCCTCTGTACACAAACAGCCCCATTTTCCCTGGGAAAATGAATGGAATTGGATCATTGCTACCAATAGTTTTCTTCTTGCGGGCTTTCATGGGGAGGAAGAGCACACCAAATCTACCAGCAAAGACCCCAAGAGCTTCAGGAGGCACTGGGTAACAGCCCTGAAAAGGGGTATATTAAAGGGAAGGATCTTAGGTCTTTGTGAGTTAATGGGCAGAGGGATTTTGGAGGAGCACCTTCAACACTGCTGGTTTGCAACTGCACTCATGCACCATTTTCTATTCTAAAAGACCTCTAATTCCATCTTATAACAAACAGCAAGTCTGCCAGTGAAGACTGCTGGATTATTTTATATTAATAATATAGATTATACTGCTATATGATTTCCAGACCATCAAAGGTCTCTGACAGTGATGAAGAGGAGGAGAAAGGCTGCTTTGCATTAAGGCATGGCTGAGTGAGGATGCAGGACTTGCAGCAAGACTCCCCCAAGGCCTATGAGGGCTCAAGCCTGTGTGCTGACTCAGGGGCATTCCCAGGGCAGCTGCATCCCTGCCTTAAGCAAGTGAGAAAAGTTGGAACTGGAAGAGCTTTAAGATCCCTTCCAACCCAAACCATTCCCTGATTCCATGACCCCACAACAGCAGCAGCACCTCCCTCGGCACTGAGGCTGATTGAATGACTCTGAGCATCACTTGCGGACAGCTGCATCCCTAAGAGCAAAACCCATCCCCTGCTCCCCTTCATTCACCTCTGTGGTCCAGGTCATGGTGGTTTTTCTCATCCTTGACGGCGAGGTGAGCCTGGCTGCCCAGGGCACCGAGAGCCAGCAGCCCCGAGCTGCTGCCGGTCACCGGCGGGATTCCCGGCGGCTGGAGCCCCGAGGGATGCGGTGGGAGCTGGACCGGGGGCCCATGGGCGGCGTGGGAGAGGTGCTGGGCCTGGAGCTGCTGCTGCTGCAATGAAACCACCAGTGAGCCGAGGAGGGGGCAGCGGGACTGGGGGGATTGAGGCATTGAGCCATGGGATGGGGCATCCCGGTGATGCCCCGGGAGCTGCCCCGCTTGGTGCCTGGAAGGAGAAGCCCCGTTAGCAGGAGGGATGGGGGGTGATCCCTGCCACAGACACCTATGACACTGTCGGATGGCACCAGTGCCTGGGCCAGGCTGTGGGGTCATCGCTAATACAAGGTAATTCACACCATCACTGCAGACAAGGCTTGTTTTGCTGCTCAGTAGATACAAGTGGGAAGAACCCCACAACCAGGATGCATGAAGTGGCTGTGGCTGCAGCGCCAGCTCCCAAACCAGATCAGAGAGCAAAACATCAAGTACTCGGTGGCGAGGCAAAAACTGGCCCTATCCTGCACCCCGCTGCTCTGACATTCCCTGCTCCAGGCATAGGGGTGAACAATGGGCGCATCCTCTTCACAACCCTCAGCCCAGCCAGGACGGTGCCAGCCCCTTGGGGTTCAGGGAGCCAGGAGCCCCAGGTATCCCAGCACACACACATCCAGCCATGGGAATTGCCTGCTCAGTCTTAGCTGGAAGAAACCTGGACTACAGCTTTGGGGAGAGGAAAGGAAAACCAACACATCCCCTATGCTTCTGGTTCAACCACACACATCAAGAAAACAAGCTGAAATTTGAGGTGCTATCAATCAACATCCTGTCCTTGTCAGTGTCACTTAAAGAGCTCCAGGCCACCGTTCCTGCAGCTCCTCCATCACCACCAATCCAGACAGGAGCATCCCAGCGCTGGTGCTCACGTTTCCAACCCTCCTGCCTGCACCAACAGCCACCTTCATCAGGATTTCCCCCTCCCTGGTGCCACCAAACACAGCAGAAGTGGTCACCGCAGCAAGGAGCTTTCTAGCCAGCCAGGCTGTGCATGGAGGAGGATCCCATGGGATGGGGAGAGGACACACCATGGACTCACATCCTTGCTTGGGGCAAACCAAGGGGCACGGATGGAAGGAAAGCAGGAAAGTGCTTGGAATTCAAGGCCAGATTGCACAGGGCTTGTAGCAACCTGGTGTCCCTGCCTGTGGAACTGGATGAGCTTTAAGGTCCCTTCCAACCCAAACCAGTCCGTGATCCAACAAAACCTGGGATGTTTGAAGGGGCTAGCTCCAACC
The DNA here is from genome assembly GCA_009867235.2 of Psittacus erithacus. Taxonomy (NCBI): domain Eukaryota; kingdom Metazoa; phylum Chordata; class Aves; order Psittaciformes; family Psittacidae; genus Psittacus; species Psittacus erithacus. Next base: position 6,153 of record WYDI02040595.1, read on the forward strand.
CCACTGCCGGGGAGCATAGGGCTATAGCTACATCATCACAGCACAGCTCAGCCCAAAGCACAGAAGCAGGAATACACCAAAACACCTCCCAGACATGCAGGGCCCTTCATTCCCAACACTTCCATCAAGGAAACTTCCAGCACATCTTCCCCAGTGTGCACAGGGATGCACTTGGGTGCCCCCAAATCGGGAGTGACCCCAACACAGCCTGACAGGGCAGCACAAATCACTGCAACACAGCCCAGAAAACACAGTGGGAAAGCATCGAGAGTGGCTTTAACCCGAGGAATCAATCCCATTTTGCATGGGAAGTGCACTTAAAAAGCTTCCCTGCTGCCCTCGAGCAAGGCTGGAGCCCCCCAACACAGCAACAGCCCCCCAGATGCCCACGGTGCAGCAAGTAGCTCTGCTGCAGGACACAAGCCAGACCCAGCTCTGCTGCAGCTCCAGGCAGAGGAGATGCATTATCTCCAAGCACAGGTTCTTCTGGGCAGCGCAGAGGGCTCAGCTGGGGCAGAAGCCAAATGGAGAAGGCAATTAGGCCTCTGCAGCACTGTTATAGGAAAAGCATAAATCATTTCCTCCTCAAAAAGCAGCTCTTTGGCTTGTGCTGGGCTGCTCCATCCACAGGGCAGAGGAGGGGAAGCATCCTCAGGATGTCCATCGGAGAAGGTGTCCTCAGAGCAGTGCATGCAAGGCAGCAGGCGAGGAGACCTCGCTGGCTGGGTAGGGGAGGTCGGTGCCCTTGATTCCATGCACGTGTGCCAAGATCAATCCCTCCAACACCAAAGTGAGAAGAACAAAGCCTCAGCTCCTGCTGAAATCAATGAGGCTCTTTACAGTCCCAGTTCCCAGTGGTTTCCACCCATTTAAGTGAGGGGCAGGGCTGGATGTTACACCAGAGCATCACCCTAGGAACAGCTCCCGATGGATTTCCAGCACTGTACACTCCTCTCCTGCAAGCTTTCCAGCGGTGCCCGTTCTCATAGGGCTGGAATACACTGAGATCCCATGCTTTATCCACAGCAATCTCCAGCTTCCATAGTGAACAGAAACATCTGCAATGTAAAACACTCCTCCAGGAGATTTCCACCCTGGAACAACAACCCCACACAGCAGCAGAAGCCCGGAAGAGGGGAATGGTCTCATGGGTCCAGGCAGCAACATTCCAGCCCAGCGATGCGGATAGGGCCATGCCAAGGCAGTGACCCAGGAGACAATGCAGCTCCATCACGAGCAGGGAAGCAGGATCCTCACCCTGAGCCTCACCCCTGAGCGCAGCAGGAAGCAATCGGTTTCTTCCTCATTTTTAAGCTGCCAGCAAATACATCCAATGGCTCAATGAGCTGCGGAGTCTGAGCCTCCGGCAGCAGCCCCACTCCAGCATGGGGCATAGAAATGAAGACACAAGACACAACATCCCACTGTGGCCCAAAACAACATCTAAAGGTGTTTATCTCCCCTTAGGAAGGCAGGAACCGGTGAGCAGAATCCATGTGGGAAGTCTCCTCGCCAGGTAGTGCTGGTTTGAAGCCTCATCCCTCCATCCAGTGTTGAGGCAGGGCTGCCCACAGCATCATGGGGTAGCAAAGACCACATCCCAGCAGCATCACTCCGTATTTGTATGGCAGCCCAGGAGAGGTTGATGCGCATCCCTTGGGAATCACATCCTGGAGACTCCACGGAGGGGGATAAAACCCATCTGGGACTCCACGCGCAGAGGGATGCAGTGAAGCTCCTCAGCGATGCTGCTTGCTCCGCATCTTCTCTGCTGGAAAACCCACCCTTCCCTCCCCTGCCCCTTATTCCCTTCCCTGGGAAAGGATAACTTCAGCACCCAAAAACCTTCCTGCAGAAGGGATGGGTGCCCCATGGCTCAGCCAATGGCAGGACAAAGCAGGGTGTCACCTCTGAGCAGGATCAGGGTCCCGCTCAATAAAGTCGCACACACAGTGCAGCACATGCAAGGATCAGGGCAGCATTCCCAGGCCAGGGACCCTTCCGACACTTCCCCAGTGTGCCCATTGATTGAGACCCACTGAGGATGCTGCACAAGGGTCCTCCTCTGCCAGCAGGACCCCAAACCAGGCTGAAATCCCTGCAGAGTCCAGGACATCAGCCCGGTGCTGCAAAGCCAGCCCTGGGTGACCTGCTCTAATGGAAGGTGTCCCCGTCCATGGCAGGGGATTAGAACTGGATGAGCTTTCAGGTCCCTTCCAACCCAAACCATTCCATGATTCCATCCCAGCCTGGACCAGGCAGGAGGAGGGAGATGGAGATAGACAGTCCCAGGGATGTTTTCCTTCTGGGGTCCCTCAGCAGGTGCCAGCCAGATATGATGAAGATATGAAGAGGTTACAATCAACGAGGAAGGCTGGGCAGGAATATCTCGCACGTAGAGTGGTTTTAATTGGATTATGTACATCATGCTTCATGCCTTTGTTAACCGATTTAATGGTTCACCACTTAAGTTCAGCACTTGCGTTAAATTTAGTAAAGTAGTCTAATCATTTCCAGAGCTATAAGCAAATCAAGGGCTCAATTTCACAGGAGCCTGAAGCAGAGGAACTCTGAGACAATGGCCTAGATGCATAAAATTAACAGTTCTTGACCTCAAAAGGGGCAAAAAAAGAGAGGTTTGAGTGATTTGGTGTCGATTCCCTTTGCAGCACCTGCACCAAGATGGGAGGTGGGTTATAGATAGAACCATGGAACAGTGTGGGTTGGAAGGGATCTTGAAGCTCCTCCAGCTCCAGCCCCTGCCATGGGCAGGGACACCTTCCACTGGAGCAGTTTGCTCCAAGCCCCTGTGTCCAACCTGGCCTTGAGCACTGCCAGGGATGGGGCAGCCACAGCTTCCTGCTGTAGGGCATGGAGGGGACACAGCAGAGCCACATCCCCCCTGCTCCAGCAGGGCCTTCCCATGGGACACCACAACCTGCTGCGTGCACCAAGGGGAGGAATCCCATCTGCCCCTCTGCCCGTGCTGCCCTGGCTCTCCCCATAACTCCTGCCTGCGGGAAGTTCATCAGGCAAAGCGATTAAATGGCTGCGTGCTTAATGACAGGGATGACACTCGCTCTGATCCAAGGAAGCAATTACCTTGGAAATGGGGGTCACGGGCCCTGCTCATTCACCTTAATTGAATTCCAATATCTGCCATAGCTGCCTGGGCTCCTGGCTGTGACTTACAGCTCATCAAGTTGAGCATCCCCTCGCTGGCTGTCTCTGCTTGGGATGCTACATGATGGGATGCACACCCACACCACTTCCCAAAGCACCACTATGAAGGAAAGCCAAAGCTTTCCTCAGCCCCAAGGGCTGCAGGAGCCCAGAGCAGGATTCTGCACTCGGTGCTACCCATAAAACCAGAAAAACCTTATATAAAAGCAATAAGTGCAGAGAATCACAAGATCCTGAGGCTTAAGAGAGAAGGGCAAGGAAAGGAAATGAAATATCAGTGTTTCCTGGAAAACAAGAACAAGGACCTGAAAGCAGGAGCCCTCCCAAGGATGCTGGCTGGGGACACCCATGGCCCAGGGTGAAGCAGCTCCAGAGAGCAGGTTCACTGCAGGACTGAGACCATCACATCAATGAGGGAGACAATGGAAATTGTTAAGTCTTAAAGGGAACCAAACCCACCCAAAATCTGTGAGGAAGAACCCGGTAAGACTGGAGAGGGTAAATCAGTGCATGGAACAACAACAACTCCAGCAAGTTTACAGCACATTCCACATCAACAGCCCAAACAGAGACATGCCTGGGCTCAGGGGGTCCGGGAGGGCTCCGCTCCCCAACCTCATGGAGAACATAGAAATCAGCTGGTGGAGGCTCCCAGGGCTGCATTAACACCCAGGGAAGGGGGGGATCCCCCATCTCCCTTGATGCCAAACTGGGGGAGTTTTGGTGTTTTGGTGGAGTTTTGGTGTTTGGGTGGGGGGATGCTGTGAGCTGCCCTTTAACCCCATCTGAGCGCAGGATTGCCTCTGGTTATGGTAAATGATAGGAATAAAAGGGGTATACACACGGTGAGAGGCAGATTGGGAAGTCCACGTACCCCGATGATAGCATTCAACTCCGTCATTGTCACTTGCTTGGCACGCTCAACAGCCTGTGCGACTTGCTGTTGGTGCTGCAGGGACAGAGGTGCACAGTCAAGTCAAGAGCTGAGCACAGGGACACTGACCCAAGGTACAACTGCCCAGAGATGGTCACACGCTGTTTCGGGTCTATATTTTCTATAGGGTCTATATCCTTCTCACGAGCAGCAGCCCCATGGGTCACAATGTGCCAGAGCAGCCCCATGCAGCCTTTTGTGCCCCACAGGCTCAAACTAGCAGGACAAAGCCCTTTCAGGTTCCAGCTCTCCCTACCCTAAGGGTTTGCAACACACATGCAGGATCTGAGCCTCATTTCTCATGGAGCACCCCCAAAATATGGGTTTGGGAGCGGGTCTGCACCTCCTTATAGGAACCCCCCCAGCAGCAGCATCCCCACCCCGGCTGTGGAAGCATCCTTACCTCTTGTGACAGAAAAGGCATGATCTGGGCTAAAATCGTGTTCAGTCTTTTAGCAATTTCTGTCTGGAAAGAGAAAGAGGAAGAAGAAAAAGCAGGAGTCAGCACCGAGGGGGCTCCCGCAGCCTGCACGAGGCTTCCTGGCACCGGCCTCTGCATCCCCATCCCCTCCCGGCCTCACAAGAGGAAGCAGCAGCTCCCAAAAGAGGCAATGAAACCGCCTTTGTGCATCCTCTGCTGTCAGCAGCGCAAGGACACGGCCCCGCTCCCGGGATGCTTTGACCCCCTTCCCATCATGGGATGCTTTGATCCCTTTCTCACTGCTGGACCGAGCGCAGCAGCGTCACACCAGCCTGGACTTCCCTGGCCTCAAGGAAACAGAGCCAGGCCCTAACACAGCTCCAACCGCTGCTTTCCAAAGGGCTGGATCACAAAATCAATTCCTCACATCCCACCGGGATCGCACACAGGGATAACTCCTCACCATCCACTCCCAGCACTTATTGTGGGCACCGAGTTCCTTCAGAAGCAGTCCCAGCAAGCACACAGCACCCAGGGAACTGGTGCTTAGCCAACAGCAAGGGCGATGGGTGCTGGCTCAGCCGAATGCTCTCCCCACCCCACACCAAAGCTCTTCAGGTTCCTCTCTTCCATCCTTACATCACGCTCAGGAAACTCAGCCCATAACCATTGACACCCAGCGGCTCCACCGCATCAGATGGGAGCTCAGCAACAACCCCACGCCACCCAACTGCCCCTTCTCCAACATCTCCATGAACTGGGAACAGCGTTTTCCTGGAGCGATAACCCCAGCACAGGCGCCGGGAGATGCCATCCCACCCCATGTGCCCTATGGACCTTCCCATTCCATTCACGGAGCCGCCTGAATCCCAAGAGTTAACGGCGGCTGCTCCAGCCGCGGCAGCTGTGAAAACAGCTCCTGGTCCAAGTCAAACAGGGCCGGAGCAGCCGCGCGGATCCAGCGCCGTAACAATGGCCGGAGCTGAGCCTTGGCATGGAATCAAACACCCTGAAATTCCTTCCGTTATCAGGCACACAAGTGATGAACCGGGTCCTGCTCCAGCTTCCCTGCTGGCGAGGTGCCTCCCGAGACAGCCAACAGCCACCCCCCGAGTCACAGCATCCAGCACCATAAGGCTTCACCTGCCCCCAGCCCCACTGCTCAGCCCCATAGTGTCCCTAGGATGTGCCCCGGTGTTTAATGCCAGCCCCTGTGGGGTGCTGACACAGAGAAGGGTTCTCAGCTCCATCTGCTCTTAAATGCCATAAGGAAAACCACCCGAGGATCACAGTTTGGAGGGAAAAGAACCAGCAGAGGCTCAACCCTGCCTTGGAGGAGCTGGGCAGTGGCTGCAGCACACTACACCACCAACCTAACAAGCACAACCAACATGCCTTATGGTGACCATAAGCAAGCAGATGCCCTGATCTCCCCCGGCTTAAACCCCCCCTCACAGAGGGAACCACCCTATGGAGACCCCACTGACATCGGTGCCCAGGGACCTATTGCGAGGGGTCCCCATGGACCCACATCACCCCCACACGGGGATCACCGGTGTCGGCTCCAAAGGAGCAGGGATATTTCTGGCCATCATCTTTTCCGCAGGCACCCGGTGATTGGGTTACACCTGATGCTTTTCTTAGCCCTTGCAGAGGGCAGGGGAAGGCATCGCAGCGAGGAGCAGGCATCTGGAAGCGGCCGTGGCTGGGACTCCGGTTCTTTGGCTACAGCTGCCCAGGTGCTGCAGCCACCGGGATTAGCAGGGACCCAAACACCAGGATGTTTCCTGTCCATAGGGAAGGCTCCAGCACCTACAGAACTGGGCTGGAAGATAAAAGCCACAGAAACCAGGCCCAGGCACACGGTGCAGGAACGGGTTTGGCACCGTGCGCGCCACCAACCACCCTGGCAAAGCCACTCCACTTGAAAGCGGCAACAGCAGCACCGATAACCACCCAGGGCTCACATCAGGAGTTGCTCAGCGATAGGTAAACCTCTTGAAAGGCCTTTTTGGCACCGAGGCATCGATCAGATTATATATAGACTGCAGCGCCATTAAATATTTATTCCTCCAGATGAAGCCTATTGGATTCTGGATGCGACAAGCGCCCGGCGCACTGCTCCTCCAGCACGGCTGCTGCTCCTCCGAGCTCCTTCATGCCAGCCCCCAAGTTCTAGAACAAATTCAATCCTTATTTGAGGTGCAAATAGCACGAGCAGTCCCTCCGGCCACGCATCACAAAGGTGGTTTAGGTGCAAAGGAACACACAGCAGCATCCAAACAGGCTGAGGGAGGGAAGGTGCCGAGTTCTCCCTCAGCACCCTCGATCACCAACACATCCAGACAGACACAGCGACGTTTAAATCCACATTTACATCCACTTCTGCCCAGGCTTCCAACAGAGATCTGAAGAGAAACTTTGTGCTCTGCAAAAAAGAGAGACTTCCCCACGTGGGATTCGGTGAGCAAGGAGATATTAGATGTCCAAAATATTGTGTTTACAACCACGAGGTTTCCTGTTAACAGGAGATTCAATCATCTTTAAATATTTGTTCACTTTAAATTTCCCCTTCCCCAGCAAATTAAACTCCAGTTGTCCCCATTAAAAGTTTAATCGGGAGCGAAAGGGGATCCTCCGTCGCGCCGGGAACAGGGGAGGGCTTCATTCCCGGCACCTTCCCCATGACAGGGCTCATTCATCACCTCACCCTGAGCAGTGCAGACCCCCCGGGCCCCCCCCGAGCTGCTCTTGCCAAGAAAAACCTCTGTTCCCGGCCACGGGTTGCCATGGCAATCCCAGCCTTTGCATCCCTGCATCCCCTCCTGCGCCCTGCATCTTCACTGGACCATCACCGAGATGAGACGGGGGCTGCAAATGAGCTGTGGGTGAAAGACTTGGGGGGCTGCACAGGGCACCCCCATGGGAACCTCCTGGGATGCTCAACCCGAGCAGCAGGATCATAGAATCATGGTATGGTTTGGGTTGGAGGGGACCTTAAAGCTCATCCAGCTCCAACCCCTGCCACGGGCAGGGACACCTTCCACTGGAGCAGCTTGCTCCAAGCC